>LKNJ01002527.1:0-75252 GCA_002120245.1 Maccullochella peelii
CTTTCAGCATTCCCACGCATTTTCTGCAGGAAATGCAGTTTTTCTAGTACAGTTTGTTCTCCAGATCTAGTTTTCGTTGCGGTCACTGATGGCTTGGTAGGCAGGTTGTGTTGTTTATTAAGTCTATTTACTAGATTATCTGCGGGTTTGTCTAGAAAATTGGTGATTTTAACAGGATATTTGCATGTACAGTTTGAAACACTAAATTGTTAGGTTATGCATTGGTTGGTTTGTTTCTCAAGGTGTGTTTAATGTCACGGTCATGGCAGGGGCTTGTGAGAAATGGCAGCAGAGAGGTTCTGGTGGGAAGAGTGGGACCCAGCCTCAGTTCATCAGTGGCTCCAGTAGCGTATCCACCACTAAAAACACCACCATCCATCTTCGGGATATTTATAATCCCAAGCATCAACCTCCCAAAGCCCCAGTACGGATCCACCCTCCAGGTCCGAGAACTCCCGCCGTAAAGGAACTCAATTTAAAGCACAGCTTGCCCAGTGATCCTCCAACCAAGAAGATCATGAGGAGACAAGCTCATCCTCTTCCTGCGTCTGCAGAGAGGAAAAAGGAACTTAGGAGCCTGCAGGCACGCTTTGTGGACTCATTGGGCCTCGAGTTAGACGAAGTTAAGGTCTTCAAAGTTCAAGAGCACCCCCTGATACCCCAACATGTTATGTTCAGACTACTGATGAGCTCTGAACTGGCTTTTGGGAAGCTGTCATTGAAGCT
Source organism: Maccullochella peelii (assembly GCA_002120245.1). Lineage (NCBI taxonomy): Eukaryota > Metazoa > Chordata > Actinopteri > Centrarchiformes > Percichthyidae > Maccullochella > Maccullochella peelii. The sequence goes on from LKNJ01002527.1 coordinate 727, forward strand.
GTCCCTGCCATACTTCAAACCTTGTTTCCCTGAAATTATGGGAGCTCAGTCAGACTTCCTGAAGTGTCTCTGCACTCAGAGCAGGGGATAACAGGCACTCTACAAGTACTTAATTTAGCTTATGAGAAAGAGGTCACAGTGCATTAGTCTTTCACCAACTGGAGAACACAAACGGAAACAACAACATCCTGGGTATCAAGTGGGTACCGTGGTGAGTATGATGCTCCAGAAACAGATATCTTCAGATTTCGTCTGCCTGTCCCACCTTTCATATTGCAACCAGGAGCCATTTTAGAATTTGCCATCTGCTACCTTGTAAAACGATCTAATTATTGAAAGAACAAAAATGGACAGAATTACAAATATTCATGCCACAGCTACATGGTGACTGTGTCGAGAGAGTGTGAGGACAGCATGCTGCATTTTACTTGAGTGTCCACATTGGGCAGCTGTAATGCCTGCACACAGATATGGGTGACAAACAAGCAAAATGCTTTACAGTAACTATTACACATGTTTCCCTTAACTTATTATAAGCAGTGGTGAAGTGTAACAAAATACACTTACTCAAGTTTTACTTAACACTTTGAATGCAGGAGTTTTACTTGTAATAAAGTATTACACTGCAGCACTGTTACTTTTACTTAAGTAAAGAATCTGCATACTTCTTCCACCTTGGATGGTCTAACCAGGAAGAACTCAAATTAACATTCGTTCCTAATCCTGGAAATGCTAGAACAGTTTTTTTGGGAAACATTGGAGGAGGGCAAGACTTTAGTTTAAAGGGGTAAATTAAGTTAATGAATACTGCTTCCTTGGGTGATTTGATAATTTAATAATAATTCGTACCAAATATGTCAAAGAGAAGAGGTAGTTACAGAGAATCATAAAGGGACATTGTGAAATTTAAGATATTGTAATTCTGAAAGTTTTTTTCTGTTAAATACATATGCAAAAAAATACACAACTGTTCTTAATAAAGCTAATGTTAGATAGAGATATCCTGACGTTTAGTCCCTAGTATTGGTCAAGTTCCAAAAACACAGGATCCTACATTTCCCATAATGCAAAAGCACACCACCACCCACACCTCCAGTTTATAATGCAGGCTTTCTGTTGAAAATTTTAAGTCTTAGGCTGGAGCTGAGATAACCGAGATGGCATCACCTTGTTACAAGTAAACTGAACTTCATGCGTAAAATGTGGAGTGGCTTCTAAAATATTCCAGTCTGGTTCAAGTCATGGAAGGATTCCTGTGTTCCTGCTGGGCTTTTATTTAGATTAAATCACTGCCACCTCTGTACAGACCTACAAAAGAATGTGTCCACTTCACACTTTAGAAAGTCTGGTGACCCAATATAATGATTGACTGTCTGAGTTAGGCATACACTATTGTTGTATCTTAACAAATCCATATTCTTTGCCGATTTCACCCAAACGGAGAGGACTGTAACTGTGCACTTTCTGCTTTGACCAACAGGTCTTGACCTCATTCTTCTGCAGCTTGTTTTGTTTCTAGAGGAGGATTACAGGGAGCAGTGTTAGCTCCTCTGTTGCACTGTGGCCAGCTCCCTTAGATCCCCAACAGCACTGATCTTTCACCAAAAAGTTTCCACTGATATGAGAGGCAAGATTCCAGAGAACGTTCTGGCAGGCTGCAATGTTTGGCTCATAGGAGGGCATTCTTCCATCTGCATTAGTCACTGCAGCTTTATGGCATGCTTTAAACATGATAGCAGCCATTTGAACACCCAAAACATTACTGAGCATTACTGAGCCTATTATAAATAATCAGAAAAAACTAAAATAAAGGGATTGCTTATTACAGGCACAGTCTGTGATTCAAATGTGAACAAAAGGTTAGCTCTACTGCCAAAAATAAAAACACAAGACAAAAAACCTGCTATGACTCTTAAACTAATTAACAGGTCTTTAAATACAACTAAACCGAAGTTGTTATTGTTCTATGATACTATGAATGATGTGTTTACATATGTAATAACTGTAACACTGGCCCATACAGTATTTTAAATTATGATATCTTGAGAAATATTATAATAACAATAATAATATTTAAATTTTCCGTGTAAAGCAATAATAAATCTGTTCTGAGTTTGTCACACCACAGAAAAATGTGGAAACGGTCTAACTTCACAATTCAGTACTACACAGTTCACAGTCTTTTCACATGTTTTCAGCAATTATTTTCTATCATTTAGAAAATAACTGGAAGCAAATCTCTGAATTTCCTTTACAATTGATGTTCTACTCTGCAGCAACACCATATACTCATCAACCACCACCACAACCAGGAACAGTAATTGTGTGTCATTTTAAGCAGTCAGATGTTGCAGTTATGGGACACTAGATGGCACTATTGCTCAAATCTAAGATCCTACATATAAAATACAGTAAATGTGGAGGTGTATTTGCTCTTTGTTTCCAGTGGTGGAAGAAGTATTCAGATCCTTTACTTAAGCAACAATGTAAAAATACTCTATTACAAGTAAAAGTCCTGCATTCAAAATCTGAAGTAAAAAATATGTATCAGCAAATGCACTTCAAGGAACAAAAGTAAACATACTCATAATGCAGTATAATAGCCCTTGTCAGAGGTATACAAGTTATTATACTATCAGATAATAATATAAAAACATTAATAATTTAAAATTAGTAGTTGGTCAAGGTAGAGCTCATTTTAGCTGCTTTATTCTGTTGGGCAGTTTAATCTGTAACAATGCATCATATTTTATAAGATGATAATATGTTTAGTATGTAAAATCTTATGGTACGCAAAGTAGCATAACAAGTAACCTCGGAACTGCAGTAAAGAAAAATGGAAACACTCAAGTGAACTGCAAGTACCTCAAATCTGTACAGTACTTGAGCAAATGTAGGAGTAACATTTCACTGCTGTTTGTATCTAAACCTCCCTTCCACTATTTGAGATCCATGGAGGCTAAATGTGTTTTGTTTCCACAATTTGTCGTCCTATTTGAAACCTCATAAATGCACATTGTAATTATCAGTCCTTTTGTTGAGCTTTTCTTAATTGGCTACTGAACTAAAGTAAAAGGTTGCACTCCCCAAAGAAATTGCGTTGTATTCAGGACTCTCAGAGGGCACAACCCCTTGTTGTTGTCTCTTGCTCTTGGCCTCTGTAGGTTGCTTGTTTGCTGGATTCACAGACGATGACTTATTCCACTGTAGCAGTTACTGTGAGGTGGATAAAGGTGTGCATAGCAATAGACTGCAAACTGTAGCACAGCCACAACAATACACCAAAAATTGTCTTAATGCTGTGAGGATTTAGTATGTCCTCTGTACTTTAATGAAATCAGTGTTTCTCCTCAACCTTCTACAGTTGCACCCTGAAACAAAAACAAACATCCCCTTGGTTCTTCGGGGCTTCCTGGGTCACTCTTACATGGTGCTCGTTTGTATAGATGTTCTTCACTTATGTGCCAATGTGTTGTTGGGGCACACATCCATGCTGCCTTGCAGCGCTGTGCCTTTATTTTGGGCTATTATCTTGTGCTTGTTGTCAGTAGCTACATAAGCAGCCACTATATTAGGAGCCAACATGATGCTCAGTAGTGACGTTTGCTCTGGGGACTGGCTGGGATTGAAATGTAAAAATTGATGCATACCAGTGATTATGAGTTACATCATTAAAACACCATTATGGCCTGTGTGTTTTGGAATAAAAGAACTGTGATATATTTGTTCATTGTTAGACTCAAGCATATGACTGATTTCCTCATATCAAGCGCCAAATGGCAACGCCGCACCCCCGTTTGGGGAAAGAATCACGCTTTCACATAAGAGAGAAACAGGAAAATGCCAAAAAGCTGCTGTGTAGCAGCTTGTAAAACTAAAAACAACTGTATTAGTAACCAAGGCTTTCACGCTGAGATTTGAGGCATATAAGATACATGAATATTCACTGTCAGTGTGGTAAATAGCTAAATGATGCTGGTGACAGTTACTACTCATAGATAGCTAGCTTGAGTGGGAGGCTGCTGGAGTACAGTCAGACAGTATAGCAGCATCAGACTGCGTTATCTCCAACTAAATCTCAGGCTAGCTTAGCTCAAACAGATGGCTATTAACAGGTTGGTTTCGTGAGAAAATTTAACCTAACTAACCTTCTTAATGCCCTACAAATGATGGCTGCCTAATAAGGCGTGAAGAAACAGGTCACTGACTTTATAAACTAATTGCTTCTTGATATGATGCAACATGGTGATCTTCACTACATTTGTATTATCTGCTTGCTAAAGCACAAAAGTAATGAGATAAATCTGAAGGGATTACAACCCATTTATGATGTGTAGTCAGCAACCTAATTCTGACCTTTGTGAGAAAATCTAATTTTTAAATGATGTGATATTATTGAAAAACACACCAAAAAACACAGTTTGTTACAAAATGAAAATCTGTATTGTGCAGACAATAAATAGTGCTTACAAAGGGATTTTTGTCTTTTACACAGACAAGGTTTCTTTTTACACTGTTGATATGAAACGCATCATCAACTGAATCAGTGAGACTCAGACACAGCTTGGGGATGTGACTACTGATACTGGAGTGGGACTGGTCGACTCGGTCACATGCACGTTTCCCCCCTGTGGCATCAAAAAGGACGTCATTCAAAAGAGTCTGTTTACAAAAAAAGGTCTCTGTTTGTCTATGGCGAATACATGACCTTGATTCTTCCTGCTCCTCTGACAAGGTGAAGTCAGGGTTAAGGTCATGTTCCTGTGAGCAGAAGTGGAGCTTGCTGCATGCGTCCACGTCTACTGGCAGCTCCATTTCTAGAGACATAGCCTCCAAGGTTCGCTGGTACCCAATACCAGGAGACCCACTGACTGTGGGGCAGGGCGCTAGAAGACTCTGTGCAAGGTCTTCACTGACAGAACCAGATATCAGCAACTCTTCACAGAAGAAACCTTGCTAAGGCCGGTGGAACCTGCAAGGGGAAAAAGATGGGGAAAGTGTGAGCGTGGGCTAAAATATTCACATACTAGGGTTTCATCAATCAAGAGTCCTATTATTAGTCCACTGGACAGTGCTCTTAAAAGCAGCGAATGGTCCCTCCTTGCGTAAGCACAACCCCGGCTAATTCAGGGTTGTTGTTTTTTTAGCTACAGACAGTGGCAAAACGTAAGCTAAATATATGCGGACATTCATTATATGGAGAGGTGGTGCAACTTTCTCATCTCAAGGGGCCTGGCTGCAGCTAAATTCAAGCCCTACTCTGCAGGGCTGTGTGCACTCATTCATGTGGAACTGTTGGATAATGCACCTTTGAGTATTAGCACAATGTCACACTGACCCTCTGACATCATGCACTAACAATAAAGCAGACAAAAAGAGCAAAAAAGGATAACACGTTGAAACTTACCTTGTCAGATGCTTGCTTGAAGAATGAACTTCCATCTCATTACTTTTGAACTCGTTCAGCTCCTTCCGTATCGCTGCCTGCGGAACAAAAGCAACATGAGGGAACTGCGAACATTAAGCCACAATCAAAGTATGTGGCAGGCAGGAGGTTTGATTAGAAATATTATATATATAATTGTGAGACAGGGTTTCTGCAGGATTTACCAAGTTAAAGTTGAGACGTTTTAAGGCCTTTTTAATACCACATAGAATGCAATTTAATACCTGTTTCATGATCATTCCAGCCAAAGTATGATGAAAAACCAGAAGAGACAATTTGGCCTAGAATAATTTATTATTCTATTATTATAACACATTTCTACATGCATACTTCTTAGCAGTATATAACAATAATTTCTAGTGATATGATCAATTAAATTAATGTGACCTAGACCTAGATAAGTCGCCACCTTAGAATTTTAAGGTTCCATCTGCGTTCTGAGCGATTTTGAGATACAGAGCTTCAGTGTTTTTGCATTCCCAATAGCGATAGATAGAACCTTTTTGTTTTCTAAATAAAAAGTGCGTGCAACTTTAAAAACACCTCACACAATGTGAATATGTCACAGAATAAGAATATGTGAATAACTACATTTTGACAAAAATGTCAGATAGAACCTTGTAATTCCAAGGTGACGAAGTGGCATAACATGGATGGATGGATGAATAACCAATGAAAAAGTATTAATTCATATACTGTAAGTTCACCTAGGTTTTGGCTAAAAACAGTTGTGCATTGTGAGACGATGAGCTTCCCAGCTACTGTAGCTGCAGTAGTGAGTGTTTGCTGTCTGACTGAAACTCCATAAAAAAGGGTTGAACAGCCTCTTGCAGCACAATCCACTCTAAGTGTATAATGTCTCCTCATAGCATGCAATCGGACACAAAAACATTTTTGACTTTTGTAAATTTCATTTAAGACCATAATACTTTCTAAGGCCTTTATTGAGGAAACTGAATTCAGAACTTTTTAGGACTTTTCAAAAACCTGCAGAAACCCTGGACAGAGGCTGACAGGTTTATTTCATAACAGATGTTGCATTACTTTAAAATATAAAACGCCAGTGTTCCTGATCTGTCCTAAAACACCAGAGAGACGTTTTTTTAGCTACCTTGTCAGCAGCTGACAGTCTGGTCCAGGGCTTGTCAGCTCGCCTGTCATAGTCCTGAGCTTTGGCCACTTCCACATAGTCACTGAAACGAATGAGGATCTTTCTGTCCCGCAGCTCGTCCACTGTTGGCCGCTGGTTCAGCTGGAAAATACAGATAACTGTCAGCTCCTCAGCTTATCAATGCATTCAATCACCAAACAGAATGGTGATGGAAACAAAATATTAAAAACAACAGCAGGTTGAGGATTAACGTTCTGTTTTGACAGTCCCTGTGAGGCCTGGTGTGTCGCCCCAATGTGGGATTAAATGGATGAAATTTTAGGAAATCTACCTTTCTGTTCAGCCGCTGTTTAATTTCCCTCCTCTCCTCCTGTTCTGTCTGGTCATTTCTTTCTGTTGACACAAAAAAAGACAAATATTATAACCAAAAAGCAAGGCAAAATCATTTAGTTACACTGACTATATTTGGGAATGGGAATCACTTTAATCAGAAATATTTTTGGAGAGGCGCAGTCATTGTACCAAATGTCAAGTAGATACACTGTCACTGTTTCTTTCATAGGAATGGACAGCTGATGAAGAGTCAGGAGTATTGATTATGAGGAGGATCAGACATACTAAGTGAGTCAGTCTGCAGTTGTGCTGAGGACAGGACTCATGGACTCACTTCAACTCTGGATCACTGCTGAATGTGAGTTAAAGAGTGAGGCCCGGGCAGATTACAGTACTAATAGGATTTATCTTCATTAGATACTGCAGGAAGATCACGAAAAGTCACTTAATTTATTTTTAATCTCTTTTTTTTCATGCCAAAAGAATTTGGCGCTATCCGGCAGCTTAAAATTAGGCTGGCACCTGTCACCATCTGAGTATATTTCACTCTTTTGGGTCAACGCAGGGCAACAGGAATGCCTGATTCTATTATTTCTGTTTTTACAAAAGGCTTTTAGTTTGTGGTTGGGAGATTGGGTCAGTTCATGTGTTGTGGTTCAGGGTTAGTGTCCTGATTGCAAAGGGCTGTGTTTAGCTTGAACACATGTTCCTGTGCAGGATAGACGGGGTCAGTGATGAAACAGACAGCTGCTCAGAGCTCACAGGTGGCCTGTCTCAACTGGGAGACACAGTTCACTACAAATGTGATACACATGGCTGTTTCATAATTGTTCTGTGTTGTCAGGACAGACTAGTTTCACTGTTTGAAGTGCTACAATCCGAGACATTCTCCCTACAGGAGTAACGCTATTCGTCTGAATAAAACAGTGTCATTGATTCAACAAGGAGCTAAAGTAATTTTAATTAAAATTTGAGTTAAAATCCCCATGAGGAAGATACAAGAACATACAACTAGGACTACAGTCAACTAACTACTTAGTACAACTGAGACTTAGTCCCAGTAGAAAAAGTTGAGGAACTATTATAATCTATATTATAGATTTTGAGGATTTGTAGTCAGGGGTGTAATTTGTCGATGACGTGTTCTGCAAATATGTAAAAAGAAAAGTTGGGCTGCAACTAACATTATTTTTATTGATGATTAATCTGCCAATTATTTTCTCAATTGATTCATAATGTCAGAACACACTGACAAAAAGTCCATCACAATTTCCCAGAGCCAAAAGTTATGGCTCCAATTGACTTGTTTTGTCTGAACAACAGCCCAGAACTTAAAGATATTCCATTTACAATGATAGGAAACAGAAAAAAACAGGAAATCCTCACATTTGAGAAGTTGGAAACAGAGAATATTTGGAGTTTTTGCTTAAAAAATGATGACTATGCACTAACTGATTAAAATTGTTGATTTCTTTCACCCACTAATCGATTAACTAATGACTCATTATTTTTAATTATGCTCACTGCAGCTAAAATAATAACAATAATAATACACAAATTGGTGTGAACGCCTTTTTTTGGAACACCCACTTAGCCCACATCACAATAGTCTATATTCAGAGATAAACTTTAGAAATGTTTTTAAAATGGAGGCATAAACCATAAAGTCGATAAACTCAGGCTATAGCCTACGGTTGTTTCCCTCAAATTAAATGTGGGGCATCTCTTGGATATAAAAAAACACAGGACGTCCTATAGTGGGATTTTTCTAGGCTAAATCGTGCTTGTTTTTCATCAGAGATAATCAGAATTATTCTTGAATTTGGCGATATAAACCTCTGTCGATGGTTGAACTACTTACGCTTTAAGATGTTCCTACTCTCCAGCTCCTCCACCGCCGGTCTCTGGCTCAGTCTCCTGCGGAAAAACACCAGAATTACGTTCTGGACCATCTTTACTCCTACACTGTTGGGGTTTCTTTCTTCTACCCCGCTGGCACTAAGTCTTCTCAGTCTTTTCACCACTACCAGCACTTGGGACGCTTCAGTCGGTGTGCAGAGCGCCAAGATCCGCACATCCAAAACGCAAACACCGCGTCCCACCTCGAGTCCAAAAAGCGGCTTATTTTGGTGTTATAACATTTAAGGCTCCACATCGGGAAAAAAGTAAAGCTGCGCGTTTAATATCACGCGTCAAAGCCAGTTCGGTGAAGAAGAAGAAGAAGAAGAAGAAGAAGAAGAAGGGAGACTTTCCCTGAAAGACCAGCTTGGTTTTACTGTTCCAGGAGCGGTGAGATGGGAAGTTTTTAGAGAGGAGCGTTGGCTGGAGTCCCGGCGGAGGTGTGGAGGATGCTGAGCGGTCTCAGCTGAGCTCTGAGTGGACTGAGTGGTGCTGCACAGCCTTCCTCGTTTTTTACCACATGCACAATAGCCTACTAATGCGAGTTGGTGGGACTGAGGAGGAGATTCCCCATCGCGCACACGCACACACTCAAACACACACCAGCTTGCTGCAGTAGGCTAAAGGGAGCTGTGCTGCTTCAATACTGTGGTAGGACAGCTTTAGAAACACATATAGCCAGGGTTGTAGCATAGGTAAACCCATCTAAACTCACTTTTTTCATTTAGTCAATCTTTAAAGCGCGATTGCATAATGCACTAAGCGATATAGTAGTATGTTGTAGTAAACTGAAAATGGTTTACGAGAAAACAAACATAAAGCAAATATCTGCGTCATTGAACAACAGATGTAAAGCATCAGACGATAATGAGCTGTGCACCAGCAGGATAGGTAGTCTAAATATTTCATGGCTGCTCTGTACAGAGTAGGACTGCCACTGATTATTCTCATTATCTGTCAGGCATTTCCTTTTTTTTCTGAAAAATCAGACAAAATAAAATGACAGTCACAATATCCCAGAACACAAGTTGATGGCTTCAAATGGCTTAGCCTACTTTGTCTGGCTAACAGTCCCAAAGCCAAACATATTCCATTTGCAAAGATAAAATACAGAGAAAAGTAAAAAAATAAATAAATTTGAAAAATCCTCACATTTGAGAACCTCAAACCAGCAAGTGATTGGCATTTTTGTTTGATGACTTGAAATTATTAATCGATCACCATGACTTATCGATTAATCGACTAGTCATTTCATAACAAGGACTAGGCTACAACTTGGCGGTAGGCTATAAATGCAGCAATGTGGACACAGATGAAATGAAAACAAATACAAGTGCTAGTATCAGCAGCAGTGTCTCTATGTGTTAATTATATTATATTTACGCAGCCTACATGTTTTAGACAAGTTAGGGCGGTTTGGCACAAGCAACCAGATTTAGCCTGTGTCAGCATTCCACATCACTTGAATTTTAGGATTCCACACATGACTTTCAAAGATAAATCTCCACCCCACCCCCAACACACTCACTGCCACTAAATTTGCCACAAAGCAGCACTGGAATCCAAGAACAAACCTCTTATATTGCCTCACAGGAAATATATATCGAGCTTAATGTTTAGATTTTATCCAATCTAGGCTCCATGTATTTTATAAAAAGAAAAAATCCCTTCCATGAACCTCGAGTTACATGGGTGATATGGACAAAACTGACAGTGATGACTTAGAATGGCACATGTACCTCGAATGTTGCTAGTTTAAGTCCCTGGACCAATTAGGACAATATAAGCACGCAAAATAATGCTAAACCCCTGAGTAAGACACTTCTATCTACAATTCTGACTTATAAAGCCAAAACGCACTAACTACATATTTGGTTTTTAGTTAAACTATAATAATGTATTATGGCATAAAAATGTGTAATTTCTGTGAAAACAGCTTTTTAAATTTGCAGTAACTAGCTAAAAACTAAGTCAGCCTCTGGATGTGTGATACTGCATTGCATTGCTAAAAAACCAGAGCTATATCAAGTTAAAGCTAGCTGGTGAGATATCTGGTAAACTAGGCTTATAAGCTAAAGCAAAATTTTCCCTAGTTGTTATCTGTAAATAAAGACTATATTTTTGCTTGTATAACAACTTGCTAATACAGTTAGTTATTTACATAACTTAATGAGGCAGTAGCTATTGTAAACTAACTTAACTAACAAACTATCTTAGCAGATCTCAGTAGCTGCCATCATAGCTTTTGTCTCTGTTTTTCTAATTACATGACAGAGATACATTTTATTCAGGTCTGGACTGTAAATAAGTAAAATAAAGTTTATTTTCTTAAATAAACTAAAACGGACAAGAAAGCCAAAAGAACATATTTTGTTGGTAGATACTGTAGTTTCTCTGCATTTCGTATTATGTAGTTTCTTTTACAGTGATTTTGGGGGTAAAGTAATAAGCTTAAAAAGGCACAAAATGAAGGTGAACTTTTTAACTGTTTGCCAGCCAGCCAGGGCAGAATTGATCACAAGCTGTCCAAGAAAAAAAAGGAACTTTACTGGGCAGCCCCCTGTAACCACGTGTACATGCACTAACGTGATGCAAAGGGTTGCTGAACACAGTATGAGTGCACAGAACAACCCTTCCCTGAGTCAACAGAGGATAAATAAAGATAATCAGTCACGACTCACTTGAGAAAAAGGTGCGATCTCATAATAAAATGCACTTTTATCATCAACCAGAAAAGGGCCAGACCAACATGTATTCACACTAACTGTTGGGAGATGAAACAATGATTCACACCAGCAGCAGGGACAATGTACAGCAGACTGGGCGAGCAGAAAATGAGATCAGATGTTGTTCTGACCAGTAGAGGAGCTTAAATTGTTGACCGAGAAAGGGACATTACATTTCCTGGGAACACAGTGTCGTTTTTGGAGCAGGACAACCAAATTATTGAAGTGAACAGACAGTTTTTAAGTCTGGGTTCACAGCAGGGCAAGCTGGCATCATCTTTAAATTGTCAAAATGATCCCTGAAGTACTTACCGTCCCCTGCAATTGCTCTTCCCAAGTCTAGTTAGAATAAAAGTGATGGGGATTTTGCCATCTATGCTTTTGTAAAGGCTTGATGATTAAGTATAGTCCTTTAAACACAGATGCACTTTTTTTTCTATGCATTATCACATATGTGAGTAAAATGAGTGTGGGAAATTATCTGTGCGCAGTGTTACAAGTGACTCTGAGTTCTGACATCCGATTGCTAATAAGAAAGAGATTTGCATCATAGCATAGTGAATCCCTGCATTTTTTCAAAGAACACTGTACAAAACATTCAGCTAACTGCTTCTCAACCTTATTATCACTAATTAACGTTAATTATGTGAGTAACTTGATGACAGACCAAAATTAAACTAGTCTGTTGTCAGGTTTGAGTTTCTGTACTTGCCTCATTTGTAAGGGAAGATATTCCACTCTGTAACACCTCTGTACAGTCGTGAGTGGACTGAGTGTTTCTGCAGTTCCAACAACTCCAACCGAGTGAGACGTCTTCTCTCTAGCTGATCGCTTCACGTCAGTTTCAGGATTCTCCCAGTTAAACTTTCATTCATATCATATCAATAATTTAAGCTTATCAACAAAATAGTTTTGAACCAGGACCTCCAGTAAGTGGATCAAGTAGCTTGTGAAAAATAAGGTGTGTCAGATTTATATATATATTTATTTTTTCAATGCATACTAAACATCGTTGGCAGATAAACATTTGTCAGGATAAACTAAGTTCTATCTCATCTCATTTTCAGGTTGTAGTTTTAGTGTGTACTGGGCAGCTGTGTCTTAGTACCAGATCAGACTCAGTATCAGCAGATACTCAATATTAAAGGACTTGGATCGGGATTGGGGCTAAAAAAAAACTTGATTGGGACATCCCTAGTACTAGTGGTCAAAAACTCCAAAGGTTACCTTTAATTGCAGGTCTGTAATGGGAGGGGAACTCTGGTCTCCATATAATTTGCTGACAGACATAATTACCGTGTATTTGACTTCAAATCAGTTGAGCAAAGACAAAATAATGGAAAACCTTTTATAAACCAAAACATTTAGTCCACAGCCCTGAAAATAATGACAGTATGGATGGCACCTAGAGTGCAGATCTAAAATAAGCTTTCTGTCCTGTGACAGCTTCAGCTGTAACTGGGACCACTGAGGGTTTACAAAACAGGAGCACAGACATGGCAATACTGGAAGCTGAGGGGAGTCGATGTGTTGATTGGAGCAGAGCTATAGTAGGATGTGTGGTCTGCAGCGGAAAACATTTCAGGTCAATAGCATCTGCCTCAGTTCACAAGAGTGAATCAGATCTGCTGCAGCCACACTCTTTAACCCAAATAAGATGCATCAGATGTATTTTATATTAGAAAAATGTAGCTGCTGTGGATTTAACACATAAACAAAATCCAAATACCATAAAAGCTAGAGTGAGTCAGCCTGTTTCTATTTTGCCAAACAATCCTATTTGGCCTTTAGTCACAGCCTCCTGCAGCAATTTGCGCTTCACAAGTACTCACCCACTCTGCTTGGTCAGAGGTAAAAGTTCCTCGTTTGTTGGAGAACTCACCAGCATGTCAAAGCAATGAGCTGCTTGTAAGAGCAGGGGCTGATGGGAATGTCAGCCCATGAAAAGTGGAGGAGAATGGGATGAGTCAGGCGCCACAGGCCGGGCGGCGGCCTGCTACTGCCCACTGAGGTGTGTCCTAATCCCTCGCTCCTTCCCTTCAGTGAGCCCGAGGACGAGAGTGCCATACTCGGATGTGGAGTCTGAGTGAGCCCAGGATGGCCTGGGGGATGGGGGGTGCAGGTGGGCAGTTGTTGCCAAGAATAATTAAAGGAACCCTCTTTAAATCGTAGCCTACCATAATCTGTGTTTATGTAACTTGGTTGTGGTTCAGGACTTGGTTGTGCTGACCTGGATGTCTCCCACTGTTAATAGGTCACATCAATATTAAAGACTGTGACTATGAGTAAAATGCTGCTAGGATATACAGTATATTTCAGTCAACACTCTACTGCAACCAGTAATACATTTCAAGTTATGAAAAAGCTCAGTAAATCAGTCAAGAGCCATCCAACTACCTTTTAAAACTCCCTCTGTTCAAAGGCTCGCTGTGCTATTGATGATAGATGAATGGGACACATTCAAAGACTCAGACATGAAACCAAGGATCAATTCTTTATCTAGCCAGTTGTTTGTCTCTGAGGCTTTGCCCTTTCACACAGGTCCACAGATCAAGTGGGGGGTCAATGTCTGGCTCTTGAACAACCCGCTGGGAGCACACTGTGGAGGAGGCAACTTCAAATAACATGGTCCCGCTTCGAACACTATAGGTTACTTTACATAGGCCATAAACTTTCACACTGAACAAACTTCAGGTGGCTCTGTAAGATAAAGCACAGTCTACCAATAAAAACAACAAGACTAAGAGTCCACTGTACTTAGGCACAGCAAGCAAGTATAATTTTTTACCATGTTCAACATCTTAGGTTAGAATTTTAGCATGCGACCATTTGCTAATTAGCACAAAACAAAACGTACAGCTGAGGCTGATGGGAATGTCATTTGTTTTGCAGGCACTTGGTCATAAACCAAAGAAACTGACTAAATGAAATTTTGACTGATAGCACTAGAGGATCACCAAAAGTGAATAAAATCCTTCCTAAGGGGAACAGGAATATCTATACAAAATTTCATTGCAATCGATCCAATTGAAAGAGGTATTTAAGTATAGACCAAAGTGGTGGACCGACTGACAGACACACAGACGGATGCGTGGAGACAGACTAACAATGCTAGCATGGCTAAAAATCAGAGTCTGAGTCACTAACTGTCCTGAAACAACTGAACAAACATTGATTTCCTAAAACAATGGAGCCAACATAGCAGATATAACCTATTTAAAAATCAATTTCTGATTCTGTTTGCACAGTGAACACTCTTACAGTCAACTGATAAGCCAGAATCAGTGCTGGAGATGGACAATGGCCAGACTGGGAGAACAAATGTACACCCTACTGTATCTGTTTATTTATAGCCTGAGAAATGTAGCAGTGGGTGACAAGCAAACAAAATTAGCCACATATGTCATGGGTCACATCTCTGATCAGTGAGTGGTTAGAAAGGAGAGAAAAACAGCCAGTGTTCAGTGAGTGGGTGCAGAGGCTTTGAGACTTTTGACATTTCAATTAGAGGGTACTCGCAGCTAGATCCCCAGAAAAAAAGCCTTTGTATAACGTTAATTACTGCATGTGGGACAGGGATGGTCTATAGTGGTGACAACGTGTAATTTGAGGATTTCACTTCATGCCATATATGGGCAGACTGTCATCCGGTGCTTATGTCTTTCCAACTGCTTCACAATATCTGCCAACTCCAGTCCTGTAATTGGACTGATGCCCGGCTGCTCTCTGTAAAGTCACAAATAGAGTGGAGTAAAGTGGAGAGGCACACCCTGAGAGAAACCTTCCTCGTGTGAAACCACAGAGACAAAAACTAACACACATTCATTATTCTAAACCTCAGCTGACTACAGACATGTTCTCACTTAAAGACATGGGTGGAGGTGGGGGGTCAGAGGGTTTTCAACATTCAGCAATATTGACCACTGCTCTCTTTGCTTTAAAAATTGGAAAAAGTGACTTCAAATTCAAATTTGTAACCAAGAACAGCACCCCACTGTGACAATCATTGGCACACACACACACAAACGATAAAACATCTTGATGATAAAATAAATATCTTGTGACTCACTCACAAACACACTGATTCACAGCAGGCTGGGGGTGCTGTTCTGTCGGTGTCAGACCAGATCCACATTTACAAACCTAAGATACCTATAAAAAGGTAAGAAATAGATTATTATTATTATTATTATTATTACTATGTGACAAACTTAACTCCAATTAAATAATCAACTAGAAATATTTTGATGGCGGTTTGCTTTTCAAAATTATATAAATTAATCTCTGATTTATTTTCCTGTGTAAAAATTTTTTTTAAAAAGTGAGACTACGTAACTTTATAAAGAAGAAATAACAATAATTCTGCTGACAAATGAAAATTTGAAGTCATTAGTAATAAAACGCACTGTTGCTCAATTCAATGCACTTTTGCTGTTACAGCCTTACTTGGTATGACCAGTAACTTATGGTGGCTAATGTTTGTCTTGTGCTACTGCTACACCACAGACTACCTTTAAAGTGAAGATTTTTCATTTTGTTATAACAGGTTATCATGTTGTAACGAGAAATGTTGCTTGTTTTAATGAGGTAAGAAGGTATTACATAACGAGAGAAGTTTCTTGTTTTAACAAGATACTTTGATTTTGTGTAATAACGAGAAAGTGTGAAATGACAAGATAAAGAGATTTGTTGTTATAACAAGAGACGTTTCTTGTTAAAACAGAACCATTTTGTACATAATATTAAGAAGAAAAATATGTCATTGCAATGTGAAAAATATCTTGATATAATATAAAACAGATCTCGTTAAAAGAAGAACATTTTTCTGTTATCACGAGAAGTCTGGGCTGCTGGTCTGAAACAGCTGGCACTGCTCGGCCTGATTTCTGAAACAATTACACTGTGCATCCTCTTAAATGAATGAGTTGTCATGCCCCAAGTAGGCCCGAGTCTTTGCTGTATCAGACATGACTGTGCTTTTGACTATTGTGAAAGCTGAGCACTGAGACATTTCTGGATTTTGTTAAAGTGATCACTTGCCTGGATGAGTTTTCTTGCCCACAGGAGGGAGAAAACAAAAACAGGGAGGAAAACCAGAGCGGAGCATGCATTAATATTTCATCTCGGGTGAAGGGGATTATGAAACTGAAAACATTCTCTGCAGTTCCACACGGAAGAGCAGCTAGCCTTGGTTGCCTGGAGACTGTTAATGTGTTGAATACCGTTCATAGAAATATCATTTTAAAGGAAAGTGAATGAAAAGGGGATTAAAGATCATGCCTCCATGACATGTAAGAAGACAGTTCTTATAATAAAAAATAATTTATAGATGCTTTTTCAGCCAATGAGTGCTCCACAAAGGCCAGAAAGAAATAGGAGGTTGGGACAGTATTGATCATTTCACTGACTTCAAAAGAACTAATTGTTCAGAGTTAAGAGTGACTTCAAAAGGATAAAACACTGGCATTAAGCTGGACTTGATATTTTTAATTTTTTTATTTTAACTCATCCCCACTCTGTCGCTGTGTGGACATCAGTGGACTGGGAGGCTGCTGAGGTCCTACTTACAATTATATTCTCTGTAACTTCTGCCAAAGTGCAATACGTCTTTGTTAGTACTTGTGTTTGGATATTTGCAAATATTGCTGTCGTGCAGTCAGCTGCTGTGTGGCCAGTGCAATACTGGCTTATTTATTGCGGTCTTGGACAGCAGCTGTGGTTATTTGCTCTGTCCTGCTTCACACACCGAGTTGTGGTGTCAGCAGAAATTTTTCTTTGTTCTATGTGCCACAAATATAAAATGACTGGTTCCTCAATGGCTCAGTGGACTAGCAGCGGCCGAGTTGCATTGTGGATAATGTAGGCACAAGGTTATGACAGAATGCATGGAATGAAAAACATTTCGGATTCTGCTGGACCAATTTGTATCCTTCTTTAAAACTGTCCAATGTGAGTTCAACAATGTCACTGAAGTGCAATGCTAAATTGTGGAGTACTCTTTTAAAGTGACGGCTTTTTGTAATTCAGACACAGGTGTCAGGTAAGCTAATGAGTTATGTATAAGTATGCTAACGGAGAGATTTATTTTCTCTCTTCAACTTTTTTAATTGAATTAAATGTTGTGGAATGGTGAAGGGACAGGAGAGAGAAAAGAGAGAGAACCTCCGGAAGCTATTGTGACTGGCTAGCGGGGTTAGCCCACCAGCTACAGCTGTTCACCAACTAGCCCTGATAGAACAGTCACTATGTCTACGTTCTTCTAGAACCAAATATTTCACAAACACGCGGATTCATTTCGCTCTACCACTTTCTGGTGTGACCAGGTCTTAATGCATAAAGTCAGACAGTGCAAAAGCACAGAATGGCAAGAAGTTAAGTTGAATCTCATGTTTAATTCCTATTTGCTATTGTATGTAAAGTGCAGCTTTATGCAGCTGGCATGAGGAAAGTTAACAATTCAAATTCATTCTAATTATTATTGCAGTTGTACAAGGTTTTCTGTTTCTTAACTATTTTGCCTTCCGCCAAAAGAGAAAAAATCATTTTTATGAACTGCTCTGTCATGAAAACATGACAGATGGACTCAAAGTGTAATCAGATATGAGACCATCATTGCCATCACATTTCCACAACAAGCTGCATGTCTGAAAGTGGCTGCAGTTAGCATCATGTGTGCTTTAGGCTTTATAATATTCGTTACATTTTGTCTCATCTCCCTGCCTTTGTCGGTGGAACTGTAGGTCTTTGGCTTCGCGCTTTTAACTTAAATTTACCCAGTGAGACGATGTTTGCCTCCAGAGCAGCTCTGCCACCAAGCTACGTCTGTATGACTAAACCTCCAAACTTCACAGAAATGCTAATAAAGAATACCTTCAACATTTCTGCTTATCCTCCTTTTGTATTACTGTTGCCAGCTCCAGCTCCTCTCATCTCTCACGCTCTTTCCAGCCTCTCCTGCATGGTCACCCACAGGACCATTACATGACAGGTAGAAGGTAACAAACACTGGATTCAAAACGTTGCCCTTCTAAAAATAGAAGTCACACATTTCTATTGGGAATTCAGGGCATTGATGCTTTAGGGATTTTTATTAAGTCATCAGACGCATGATCACTACCCTCACAACTTCACAGAGGATCAGGGGGGCTGCAGCAAAATCTCAACAGTGGTATAAAGGAAGGTCTTCACAGTGGCATTTTTATATAACAGTGTCCTAAGCTGAGGGCATGAGCTGAGGATGCCTGCATAAAAGCATGTAACAGAGGACAGAGATGAAGATGTAGATCATTGCAGTAAACTGTGTCCAGCTCTACAGAATGAGGGGAGCGGGGGAGAGAAAACGCAGTCTCTCCATCAGTGGGGACCGGGGTGGAGAGAAGGCAAGCTGGGCTGTGACGTAGATGGGCCATTGATTATGGCTGCTGCTGCTGCAGCATTTCGACAATGAGAGCTAAATTTAGAAACAGAGGGTTCCCTTCTGCTATCCTGGGCTGGCCCACTCACTGCTCTGCATTCTGCTGCAGAGTGCTGTGCTTAAGTACTGTAAATCAATGCAACATGCCATATGCTCTTCAATATATATCAGTCGATGTGTTGCATCACAGCACTGCACAATGATGTTTTGAGATAATTAGATATACCATTAGGGGCTATTTTAAAGGTATTTTAAAATCTGTTCTTATTCTTATCTTTAATATTTATTTACAGATAACCGTACCCTGAAATTCCACAATAGTGTTAGATCTATTCTTTACATGTATTGATTGTGTAAAAAGACAACAACCTTTGTTTAGTTTCATCAGTTTGGTGTCTTTTGATGCCTTCTGACACAATTTTGTCAAATACTGACATTAAGTACATCTAAAACAAAACAACAAAACAAAAATAAATTGGGAAAAGAAGTTTTCTAAATGTATTATGTGATGATTAAAATGATTATTTTACAATGCTTTTATCCCAGATAATCCAAAGAATGTCACTGCAGTGCAGCAATGCAAAAATACCTTTAGTGAGGCTTAGTGAGTGTACGGACTTCTGCAAATTATGATAATGGTAATTTAATACTTTTAATTTGAAATCCTATAACCTTATTTTTAGATTCCAAGAAAAAGCTGGATAGTGGGGTTCATGCTAGGTCAGCTTGCATCACTATAGTACATTCCTGTATGTGGCAAATGTTACATTGTCATGTCTTTCTTTTCACTGTTTTTCCTCCACCATACTGTTTCAAAAAAAGGATGAAAAAAAGAGAATAGATGAATCCAAACTGTAGGCGGAAGTAGACTGCAGTGGCACCTCACTTATAACACACTATAATGCATGGAAAGGATTTCACTTTTTAAAGCACATTTGCCAAGAAATCTATCCAGCAGATGGAGAACCTTTTACCTTTATGTTGAAAACAGGTTATAATCTAGAAAACGCAAACAGTCCACTTTGAACAGCTGGACATCATTTATGTTCTGTGATGCCCCAACAACAAACTACAAAACAGAAAGCCACAAGTCTCTGCTTCATGAAATCAATTTTACTTTCATAAATCTCCATTAAATCCTCAAGTTTTGATCACATTCCAAGCAGCTTGCAGAGAAAGGACCGACCATGAACAGCTAAAGACTGAGCGATTTGCCTACTTGGGGCCAATGGTGAGCCGCTAAATACCCTGCATATCTTTTGCTAGCTTGGTACTGCGTTTCCTGGCTGAAATTCCATTTTTACAATATCATGCGTTTCCAATTTGTATTAAATGATGTATTTCTTCTGATTACTATACATAAAATCATGGAGTTTGATGATTTATAATGATAAGCTATCAAGTCATTCCTGCTGGGTTTAGCTAACGTTATTCCACACAGCACTTTCACATCCAGATAGTGGAGGTTGGACAGAAGCGGAACATTAATTATTTTTGTGTCATAATTCATTTCAGACTAGTTTTTAGAGACTGAATAACTTATACAAGCAGACAGCCTTCGTGAGCTTAGGGGGCGAGTGCAGACGGTGATGGTCTTCTATAGGAGCTACACAAAAATAACACCAACTGTGTTCATATTAAAATCTATGTCGTGATTATTGTTATAATACTTTGCTTTACTATTTCAGTGTAAGCAAATTCAAAATTGTCCCATTTCGTTGCCTTTTAAAATCCTTATGCGTAGATAAAAAAGGGCTATAATCTTATTCCAATTATTCGCATGGTAACATGACAACATAATGTATCCATTCATTTTCACTCGATGTTGACTCTGCACAGGGTAACTCAGATGAATGCCACTGCATCATGTTGCCTCACGTTTGCTGCTGCTCTGCACAGGAGTCAAGGTGAAAATTACTGATTGTTCTGTCTGTGATGAAGGCTGTTCTGTTCCTGATGTTGTACAAACAGCTGCGCTGCCCAAGGCCCTTCGCAGCACTCAAACACTACCACTAGTGCTTCAGACAGGACACAGCGTGCTAGCCACCTCCACAAATACGGCTCTGTTCCATTCAGCACGACTCATTCAATGCGACAGATTCAGTATGATTCATTCAGTGTGTACACAATCACTGGTACAGCATGGATGTTTAGAGAGCAGAGTTTAGAGAGGGTCCATTCAGCTTTTGTTGTTGCTATGTGAGCTGCCAGGAGGGGGTCGTCATGTCCTCTGGCAGACCATGTGTCAGCAGGGCAGAGACGCTGGCAGACGATCACATGGTGCCGTCACCCCAAACAATGGCATGCCTCAGCTGTCCACAGCTCTGACTCAGTTTATGTCGACAGTTCTTGTTGACCAGCCAGAGCTGAGCACTGCAGCACCTGAGAGAGCGGAGTCAGGCTGCAAACAGTGTCTGGCACAGGACCTGGCCCCATGGTAACATTCACACAAACGTTTTTACTGTTAGCATGGGGCACCATTGCACAGAATGGTGTATTTATTTGACTATCTGAAAACTTAAGTCCATTCATCTGTGTGCTAGAAACATTTCCCCTCAAAAAACCTTTTTGTAAATAGAAAAAACTGCTGTGTCTATGTGCCTTTCTGTTGTGTAACCTCACTTTATAATGACTCGTTCAAGCGGGATCTAGTTCACATGAAAACAATCCCTACAGCAGCTCTGAAGTAGCATTTTGTTGGCTCCATCTTGCATGCAAATTGCTGATTGCTGCTGTTTTGTTGCACTGCACTTTACAGAGATTACCAGAAATGATCAAACTATCTCCCCAGTTGTTGGGGACTATTTTCAGACGCAGATTAATACACATTTGGTGATCTAGTCAGTACTTACAGCAGCAGTGTATGTGGGATTGAGTCAAAATAAACTACAGTGTGTTCATGGTAATGAAGGAACATGTCACCCAGTGTAACAGTGTTGCTCACTGATGTGTTTTTGGACAACAATGGAGCTCTATTGTACAGATCAATAAGATATATCAAGATTTGGATACACACACAATACTTGTTAGTAGGATCAATTGATTGCTGGTTTTGATCTTTTGATGGGGTTTGTTGACAATAAGAAGAATATACAATAATCACCACAGTCTCAATCTCAATAAATAATGTAATACATTCCTAATTGATCTCTCATTGGTGAAGTGCAGTTTGGCATAGATGCTCACTGCAGTAATGCAACACATTTTGTGAACTGTATAACCAGAAGGGAACTTGGCTCACAACAGACCTGCTGCTCTGACCTCTGTCCTTAACCAGCACTATGTAGATACTGTGCACAGCCCAGCATCCCACTGTCACACTTCCCCCATATGACACATAATTGATTACTTCCTGTTTTTATTATGCAAGAGTAATCAAGATTTCAGTTTACATAAGCAGTTTGTAGTGTTTGGGATGTAGCTTTGTCTCACTATAATGCCCCCTGCAGACTACAGGCCAAAGTGCTCTGGCATGTACAGACGTTCAGTAATTAAGTTCATGCAGCATAATGCCTTTTGCTATTCTGCAATTACATGCTGGAATGTGTCCATGTTGCACATGGAGAAGCTCACATGGAACGAGGCGCATTTGGAACAGCCTTGATTTATGATAACGTCACATACATCAGACGCAATCATAGCTACTCTGGCTATCCAGACTGACACGCAGCTGTGAAATGCCTTGGGTGAGGGAGTAGGAAAAAGGCACATGGAGAACCATAATGCCAGGCTCAAAGAAGCTCATGGGCAGTATTATTTAGCCTGTCTGAATGTCACCCTGCTTTACTCATCTCTCACATTTAAGTTAAAAGCAGGGAGCAAAAGGCTTAGCTATAAATTAATTAGGCTTCATCAAACACTCGCTGCCCTGTTTCCCACTCAGTGTGGTCGGAAACCAGCTCTCTCTCAACTCAAAGTCTTTATCTCCCTAATTAGCTGCTTTGACCTGTGATGGTACTGGGTATATAATGAAACCACACACAGGGGTCCAATCTCCCTGGAGCTCACTGACTCCAACAGTGACCTTTATGCTGCAAAAATTATGTAATGACTATTACACTGTGTAATAACTATTTCTACAGGAATATTATTTCAGAGATCAATAAAACAGTTATTACTTTAACTAGCGCCCAAATATCAGAAGATGCTTTACATGCACGTAGGGCTGGGTGATAAAATGACAACAATAATTATTGCAATATAATTTTCCTCAATATAAATATAACAAATACATTTTCAATATAATTAAACCACCCATACACAGAAGAGGGAGCGGCTAATGCACTTTAAATGCTAGCTGCCACCTGCAATTAAACAAGAAGAAGAAGAAGAAGAAGAACAAGAACAAGAAGAGCCAATAAGAAGCCAGGAATAAAAGACCCAATCACATCGCAGGAGGAAAAGAGCAAATCACATTGCAGGAATACAAGAGCCAATCACGTGGCAAGAATAGAGGTATGCTTACAGACAGAGTGGCTAACAGGCTTGTAGTTGGAGCGGAATAAGCAAAATACTGGTGAGCGTAATGAGCAACATCAAAGAAACCACAGTGCCCATGAGCAGCTCGAAGCAGGACAAAGCCATCGTCGACAAGAAAGGTCACTCAGCTTCAGTAGTTTGGAGATATTTTGGCTATTTACAAAAACAGCAAACTGTGCCGGAGACACAGATTTGTGATTTGTGAAATGTTCTGCTGTTTGGCAAGTGTGAAGAATAGTTTAAAACCACAATTAGGTTAAGTTCAAAGGCTGATTTTTGCTCCTGAGTGAAAGTTGAAGAAATTAGGTGATTTGACATTTATTGTGATAATTATCGATATTGACTGATATGAAAAAAAAATGTGTGGCCGTATCGTCCAGCCCTACATGCACGTAGTGGTGGGAAGTAACTAACACATTACACACAATACATAACTGTACTGTACTAATGTTCTGAAGTACAGTTTTGAAGTAGGCATACTTGGACATTTTACTTCCATTTTCTTTCTTTATACTTCTACTACATCTCAGAAGGAAATATTGCACCTTTTACTCCACTGCATTTATCTAACATCTTTACTGGTTATTTCTCAGATTAAGATTTTAAATAATCCCAATCTTTTTAGCTTGTGACCTCTTACAGAAAACGTAAGACGTAGATGTCAGGCGTCTAATTGAAGCCTGACGTCAGGTTTCAGATTTCTATGAGTTTAAATCTCTACATCTCACTAAAAAATTAGAGAATGGTGTTATTACACTATTAGAGAATAGTGTAATCTATCACTTTTGTGTATTAATATGTTATTTCATGATGCAGTTATGTGTTTATAACATTCTTATAGCTGAGACGGCCAGATCACACCACTGCAACTTCTCCCTGCAACGTTCTCAAACAGTTTCTCCGGTTGATCCAATCTAGCACAGCATTGAATAAACTCTGAATTGACTTCGGTCCAGTCACAAACAAGAAGAGTTGTTCCTCCCTTTCTGTAATCTGAAATGTGGTTGTGTTTTGACCTTCAGGGCCACTGTAATAAACGGATGCTACCAGATGCAAATGTGATGACGTCTGTCCACTGTCTTTTGTAACATGCTGAATTCAGTCAAACAGAGTTGTAGAGAGTCGTTTAAGATAATGATGCATTTGAAAATGCTAATTACCAGCTTGCAGTTTGTTTGTCACTTACTGAGAAGAAAAGTTTCTGTTTCAACCAAAATTGCCAACTGAAAGCAGGTCAACCTCAAATTAAAGCACTTAGCAGCTTTTGGCACACAGTGAAATATGAACATTTAGCTAATAGGCTATTATCACATCTGTCTGTTTAAACAAAGGTTATGAAAAACAACTAAATGTTAATAGTCAACAGAGGGAAAAGTGCAAACAGCTACAAAATAGCTTCAACTCTCTGTTAGTCCAAAAAGTCAAATGGTCATTTGCTGTCAAGAGAGCTGCTGTTTTATTGTTCGGCACCCACACTCGACATACATCAGAAGGCAGCAATAGTGCTTTCGTATAAAGTGTTGTGACTGTATTTTCAGAGAGGAGTGAACCCTCCTTTTCCCATAAGCCTACCAGCACACCCTGCCACTGTATTATTCACTAAAAAATATGATTTGACTGTTAATCCTATTAAAGTCACCATAATAACAGCCAATTGCCTTTTACGTACATTCTACAAATCAGATCACTTGACATCCAAGGAAATGAGAGGAACAACAACGACCATTTACGCCAAACTGATTCATGATAACATTTTCTGCAATTTACCACTAATAACTAGAGGCTGAAAGCAACATGTCATGCATGGATGGTTTTAAGATGACATGATGCACTGTGAGAGGCAGAGGCTGTTCCATTGACAATGGTAAAGTAAACGTAGTCAATTCTTTTAACAGGTCCACCATAAAATATGAACATTGAAATCATTGTTAGGTGTAAAGACCAACAGATGCTTTGTTCCCATTTTCTTATCCTCGTTTAACCTACCATAATTTTGACCGCATACTGCATTGAACTCTACTGTGATTAATAGGCGTGCTAATATTTCACCTACATCAATATATTTCAATACATTTCAACAGCACCACAGAATACAGCCTGAATCAACACCTCTTCAAGTCTCAACCAAAACTGAATGAAAGTAGGATTAAAGATTCCCTGTGGAGATTTCTTGTAATCAAACAAAATTTATGTTTACATTCAGTGTTTCTCACTAAAAAGCATTGGGTGCATCCTTGAGGTCTAACAAACGTGTTGAATGCTTTTTTTTAAAAATGTTTGAAAGCCGCATTATTTACATCCATGTTTAGTAGCTTGCAGTCTTCTTCTTTCCTGTCTTTGTTGGCACATTGCAGCATATCTTGGCACATTATCTCCACCTGTAGGTCAGTGGAATAGTGTGACACGCAAGTTGATAAGCGCAACTAGAGGTAAAAAACTCCACAGGGAACCTTTTGCAGGGCTAATGACATAGATTGCATTGGATTTTGCTAGGTGTAGCAAATAACCTAACAACACAGTGTACTGAGGTAATTGTGTCCTGATTATGTGTTAGTTAAGAGCTTTACCCAAGACTCAGAAGAGGCTTTAGGCCACCATAAATCTGTATGAGGTAAATCAATAATATACATATGATAGTACATAGTGTCAAAGTGAGTTCTGTGTAGATGGGAGTTTTAAAGGGGGGAAAAGGAAAAATGAACTTCTAAAATTATAAAGGAATACTTTACAGCTTTCTAATCAATAGCTTTTTTTTGTATTAACATTGGATCAAATTACTTTGTTTAATGTGAACGAGGTTGCTTGTAGTAACAAACCCACAGATAATTATCACCAGCTGAGTGATGAAACAGACATACATGGGGCAGAGGAGGGTGGGGGGGGCTGATGGGGGGGAGCTAATGGCAGGCTGATCTGGGTCCGCACAGAGCGACTCACTTGGCCAGCTTCATCTCTATCTGCTGCCGGATTTCCTGCCGCTCCTGGTCACTGCGGACGGGGAAGATGTTGCGGTCCTCCAGCTCCTGCTTGCTGGGCCGGTTCCGAAGCTTCACAGCCAGCAGCTCCTTCCTCATCCTGCGTGGCAGGGTCCCTGTTGTTGTTGTTGTTGAGCACAAATTAAGGTCAGTAATGTTTTTAGAGCTGACAAACATAGTTTACCAGATAAACCCATGAGCTGATGCTAATCACCACACAGAGTTCTTTTGTGCTTTCTCATACGACCTAACCTAACACCTTATTAATTAAATTAACACTGTTGTTTTTAAGCCATTCATGTGTAGCTTTGGCTTTGTGTTTCAGGTTGGTTTGCTAGAAAATACTGTAAATCAACTGCAGTTCTCTTGCAGATTGAAGCAAGTTTTCCTCCAGGATTTCTTTGTTTTTGTTTTTGTTACCCTGGTACAAGCTTGTGTACGTAAATGTTTCTTGGGAGAAGTTAACTTGGACTCCCATGGTGCATTCTGGCCAGAAACATCCAATCGCCAAGTTACATGCGATAATAACAGTGGCTGGAAGCAGCTTAAATAAATGTTCTTTTGGATTCTGGGTCAATTCAGAAACTATTGCGCCGTGTTTTGAATTTGCTAGTGCTCTGGTTCGTACCTCTGACTGGTTTCTTCTCCATGGTGGCAGAGGCTTATGGGTATTGTAGTATTTTGTCCGCCATGCCAAACTGACTTTCTGATAATTTATCAGAAACAAAGTTGAAATAAATGAAATGGCTGGTCATAACATAAACCTATAGGATCGGTACATAATCCGGAAGAGTCCCGTGTCTCTATGTTAAGATACATTGAGGAGATCGTTTAAAGAAACATTTTAATGGGAATAGACTGGGGAAAACCCTGCTCTAGTCAAATTTACAGCTGTGCATATTTTCTTTTTACATTCTATCATGACTTAATTAACTGCACAATGAGGGATATTTGTTGCCTTGGAAATGTCCTTGCATCCTTGCCGAATTGGTACCTTTCATGGATAGGTTGGGATGTGCCTTTCGCTTCATGATGCAATTTTGTGTGCATGCAATATGTGCAATTACTTTAGGTACATTTGTAGAGATTTGTTTTCACTTTGACGTGAAATATTCTCATTTCTGTTAATCAGTGTCAAAAAAGGACAATTAACATCAAGTGTTAAAACATGTCCAAGTTCAAGGGGGTAATTGTTATTAAGGCACTGTATATGGCTTATTGTATCTTCTTCTTTTTTTTGGATTTTTTAAGTTCAATGTAAAGTTATAAATTAAATATATGTATATATACACACAAACACATATAATACATACACTTCAATTTCAAGTTTAAGGGACACTGTGGAGTTTTTTGTGCGGTAGCTTACATTCAACAGCTATCGCAAAATGCATTGTGTGTATTCTTAAGGCTTAAAAATGTTTATTTTAAATGCATTTTAAGTTCTGAAACCTTAATTGGTTACACTGGTCAACAATCATCTTCTTCTCCACCTTACTGGTGCACTACTGCATTTTATGGAACATTAGCGCACCAACTCTCAGTGTGTGGAATTTTCTTTAAATGCAGGGATGTCAGACTGCCGCTTTCATTTGATCGTCATGGTCAGACTTTGGGGGTTAAAAGTCAGTTTTGTTCACAATCAGGTGATTTGTGATAAAGGCCTAGCTAGGAACTGATGAGATTTTTTTCAGCCTAAGATAGAAGGTCACTAAATTATTTAAAAATTTCTTTGCTGCCATCTCCTCCACCACACATTTGCATCACTGTCTCTGCAGTCATCCGATATTTGGATCACGTCAATTTTGTGCTGGTGGCGTGCATGTCTGTCACGTCCATCATAACTCCACAGTCTACCTTAATATTTTTCCCCCCAGAATCACAGACATGTTAACCGCAGACAGCTCTGCACATGAATGGCCATGACTTAAGGCCACCAGAGCCAGATGTTGACGGGTCGCTGAAACTTAACACCAGTAAGTCATTGCTGACAGGGTGCCCAGATTTAGTTGGCTTTGTACATTAAGAGGCAGATAATAGTAGAGCAAATATTGTACCAATGTCAGCAGACCTACCAGAGATCACAGACTCGTTCCAGCTGTCCTGGTCACTCAAGTATTCGTCCAGACGCCAGTTCTCTTTGTTTTCATCAGACTCCTTCTTGCTCTCCGGCTCCCCGGCAGGCTCCCTCTCTGTGCTGGACGTGCGGGACAGACGACCGTCCAGCCGGCGTTTCAGAGATGAGTGTGTGTCCTTTGTCTGGAAACTGAGATCACACATCAAAAGACAAGCCTGTTGATTACAACTTTATAATACCATGGCCACTGAGAATCAGTTCTGACTGGTTGGAAGGTTTGGATTAACCACACAGTATAACTGGACACCTATGAAGTGCCTGTTTTTCGTGTTTGATATTTGCATGAATTTGGATGTCCTATTTAACAGTCAGAAGAGGAAGGAGGACTAAAAAAGAGGACCAAGTGTTAAATAACATAAATTAGTACATTTCTCTATGCATATGCATATGCATATGCCTGGGGCCCCAAAACCACCCATTTTGCACTTTTTTTTTCCATTTTCAAGGGCCAGTAATGAAAAATATAACTATATATATATATATGCTTGTGCCTTTCAGTCATTTGGATCTGTTGTACACCATTTTGTCCGTGCCCCTACCAAAATTCATGGCTCTAAGAGTTATATTGCTGAAGATATTGAACCCTAAAAATGGCTTCCCACCTAAGACGTTTCTTTGTTGGGGTGTAAATGGCAAAAAAACTATACAATTCTCAAAATTCAGCCAAAATAGTTTACAGAACTTAAATCCATATTTTGTGTGTGTGTGATATGAACAAACGTGGGTCGTGGGATTAGATTATTATATGCTGCGAAAAGGGCCTTTTAATAGTCTAATGGGGCTACTACCATTCATTCATTCATTCATTCATTTATTAATGGATTTGTTTTTCATAAAAAAAAAATAATAATAATAATAATAATTTACGCAAAAGTTTCATGTATCTCATGTGATAACACATACAAAATAGAAACTATACAAACAAGTGCAACTTAGAATAATATTTCAAGTACATCTGACTTGTATTAGAAATGCTGCACAAATTGCACCAAAATCTGACCTGTCCTGTCTATGTTTGGTGGCCAGGGCACGGTGCAGTTCCTCAATGATGCAGCTAGGGGGCAGCTGTGGGTGTAGTTCCCGGAGGTGGGGGGACCCAGTAGGTGTGGAGATCCTGCCTCTCAACAGGGAGCCATGAGGGTCTTTGGGAAGTGTGAAGTTCCTGGGTAAGGTGGCTGGGGACTTCTTAACTGGCACTGGAGGAGCACCTGGGAAGGAAAATCATCAAAGTGAGACACTGCTGCAAACCAGTGGGGCTTTACATCAGGGATCTCCGGGTAAACTCACCATCTAGACTGCCCAGTCTGGTGAGCAGTTTGACTTGCAGGTTGGGCGGAGGAGAGGTGCTGGCTCCTCTCTGAGGCTGGGCTGCTGTCACCTCCTGTTTCCCTTCAACAGCCTCCACCTTCCCCATCGACTGCTCGTCACTGGGGTCGCTTAGTGAGGTGCTTTCATCCTCTCCATCTTCACTCTGACTGGGATCTCCCACTGTCTTTGAATCTTCAGTTACATCTTGTACTGAAATGAAACATCAGCAATGGTAATGCAAAGGTTTGGTATGTTTAGGAAGTCTCTGTTTCCACCTAGTGGACAATCAGAGACATGGTGTTTCAAACTAAAGCTGCCACCATTATACTGTAGCTGCACCAGGAAAGGTTTTCAAGTAAAGATTTAGCCATTTTAATCAATCTGAATCACCCATTTTATTACTAATGATCAATCATGTTATCAGCTTAAATCACAAACAGGAACTACAATAAAGAAGAGTATATTGTAAAATGGGGAAGTCCAAGGGTTTATTCATGGACTGCCTGAAAAATAAATGCATAAAGGATTCCCCAACAAGCAATATATCCTAAAATATAAAGCATCAGTTGAAGTAATGTATGTACAAGCTGTACACCACCATTACCCTTGCTAACTGTATTGTTTTGTTGTTAAACACTTTACTTCAGATTTTTATTTGACTTTTTTAAAAATAATTTTCCTTTAAAAGAAAAAAATGTGTTCCTTTGACTGTATTTGGTGTGTGTACATACAATAAAAAAAAGTACATACAAAAAAACTGTATAAATAAAATGGTAAAAATGACACTAGACACCACCAATAGACATCGAGAAGAAGAATTTTCAGTACTGACAAGGCTGCATCTGAAATAATTTATTAATTTACTATTCACCACACACTGAATGGGAGAGGACTAGATAATGTGTAAAATGGCAAAATAAGAATAAAACATTTTGGAGACTTTGACCCTTTTTTTCCCCCACCTGTCTACAAATGCATGATGGAAGTTAGCTCTCAGTGAGCTTTGATTGTACACTAATTTCTACTATGCACCACAGGATAATTCGAGTCCATTATATAGGGTGCACTAATTCTCACTAGACAGTGGGCAGTACAGTGGTGCAGTGGTTAGCACTGTTGCCTCATAGCAAGAAGGTCCTGGATTTGAATTCAGTGGCTATTTCTGTGTAGAGTTTGCATGTTCCCCATCTGTCTGCAGATGGTAGAATGTCTGTCTGCCAAACTGTTTCTCCCACAGTCCAAATATATGCACTTAATATAATATATATAATTATATTAACATTATATATATATATAAGCGTTTTAGCAAACAGTTGCCTATTTAAACATCCAGCAGTTACAGAGCAACATTAGCATTCATTTGGAGTCGTGTTTCTGGTCATCTGATGAATGTTAGTCCAATATTCACTCTCTTTTAGCTCTGTTTTTGGTCTCCACCAACTCCTGAGGGAAATATCTGGCTGTTTAGCTCCTAAATGCTCCACTATGTTAACCAGCTAGTTGCTAACTTTGGTGCTGGGCAGGTAGCGTACAGTGGGTTTATCAAAGCTATTTTTTTATAAAAGCAGCTGACTGTAACGGCTGGAAACAAGACTGATTCTCCAAAAATGAGATGAAATATGCTAAAATGCTCCATAGAGCTGACAGGAACTGCAGAGTCACGTGATAAAAGGTTAGTTTTTTGAGCTTCACCTTTCACATTACACAGAGTAATTTGATCCATTGTTTATATATAAATATTGAATAGAGTAGATTTGAGTTTAAAAGTTTTCTTCTTCCACTTCTTTGTACCGTCAGCATGTGTAATTGCCTAATGCAGCTAATCAAGAAGTGCTGTGCTTTGTATACTTGTATATTTTCTGAATGCTTTCTCTCACACCACAGTACTGTACTCTACCTGTTGAGGCTTCTAAATCGCTGCCCAGGTCTTCACTGGTGCTGGCCAGCGGTGCCACGGGCTCCTCATCTCTGTCCTCACCATCAGAGTGAGTCGGGGTGTCTGGATCTTCACCGTTACCCCCACAAGCAAGATCTGACTCTGCATACAGTGCACAGTGGAAGAGGACAGGGAAGAGTCTGCACAGCAGTTGGGAATCATGTGGATGAACAAGAGAACTCTGATCATCCTGGAGTCATATGTGTGCTTTTGTCTGTGTCATAGACTGTATATAAAGATGGACCAGATGACAGATCTCCCCCTGGTGGCTGGCTGCAGTATAGGTCATAAACCCCCGCCCCCTCCATGTTAGCAGATGGGATTGATGCTATAAAAGCAGGTGTGACACATGATTGACAACTGTGTTTTGATTGAGTCGGGCGGTGTATGGGCGGGACCGCGATACCGATCACTACTGCGCACACTCCAAATGACGTTACCAGCGCAAGATGGCAGCGCCCGTATCCGGGATATTTTGGCTTCATTATTGTACAGTGGGAGGAGGTGGAGATGCATCTTTATATAGAGTCTATGGTCTGTGTGCATGCATGCGTGTGTGTTCATCTGTCATTTTTCACCAGTCTCAGTCTCCCTGGGGTTCCTCCTGACGAGGTCATCTCTCTTCTGTCGTACAGCTGCCTTCTTCTCCACCACTAAACAACACAAACATTTATGAAACTGGTCCACTGATTGCACGCAAAATGAAAACATGTGAAGCAGTCTGGTCTATTTGCAAATACAGCCTCCATGTTCCTATTCCCTGAGTGATTCCCAAACCAGACAGCGTTTACAGCATCTGATGGAAGCATGACTCTTACGTCACACTCACTTGCCGAGGGCTTCAGTTTCTCGTTTTTCTTTTTCCTCCATTTCCAGGGCTTGAAGATGCGTCCCAGGCTGGCCAGCTTGCTGTTGCGGCGGACGGGAGGCGTACGAACCCCTGAGACCAGGCAACCCGAATGCAGCGCCCTCTGCTGGTCCATCACATCTGCAACACAAAACAAACACAGCTGCCTTAACATAGGCTGCAGGCAACAAAATCCATGTGTCAGCGACATCCATCAGTGCTCGGACGTGATGAGGACTGAAGGAATTTCTTAAATCACTTCTAAGAAATTCCCTCACCCCATACTGACACCCCAGCATCATGTGAGAGTAGCAAATGTGGGTCACTGGCTGTAAATGCCTTATTGATTCTGGTCTAATTTCTGAGGAAGAACGAGTGGTGGGGAGAAGACAGAGAATTGCATTGTTTATGTGTGACTCACATGGTTTCAGGGCAGCCAGACCTTCCTGGCCCCAAACACACAGACAATAGAACGTTTTCAAAAGACGTCTTGAAAGACACACAAAGAACAAATAAATTCAGCTTCAGCACAACTGCCTTTTCTAAGGTCAATACAGACATCTGCAGCCTGCAATCCCTACTGATTTGACACTATTTTAGGCTGCGTACTTATCTTGGTGAAGTACACAGGAATCTACACCACAATTTGACATCATACAGTAGTGACATAATTATACAAATCTTACATGCTGACAGACTGGTATTTTTCAGAGTATCGTCACCATTGTTTATTTTTGTTGTCCTGTATTTGTCATTATTTTTGAGTACTGAAAATAATTTATTCCAGTGTTTTGGAAGGTATCTTGTAGCTTTTTCATAACATTACAAATGGAATATCTTTGGGTTTGAAATTGTTAGTCAGACAAAACAAGGAATTTGACGATGTCAGCTTGGATTCATTTTGGACTCAATTTTCAGAATTTATGATATTTTATAGACTAAACAATTAATCAAACGAATAATCAACACAATAACAAATGATGAAAATAATCCCTTTGGTGTATATGTTTCATGCTATGTGACAGAAAGCTTCAACATTAAACCTGCCATTTTTTTGCCAGCTGCTGAAACAGAGAGAGCAATAGAGCAAGCTTTGTTGGTGGCTACTGTAAATAAAACCACTTTTTCGTAACAGAGTTTCTGTAATCTGCTTCCTGTTTACCCCGGCACGTGCACGCCCAGTGTATGTGAATGGTCATGTGATATGCGTTTTCAGGCGTGTACTATGGGCGGGGATTATTTCTGAAACAGTAATAAAATGCTCGTGTGGATGGAGATTGTTTTGGTTTTAAAACGCCGTTTTAAAATGAAAATGTATTAGTGTGGATGTAGCCTCACAGAAAATGTCAGAGAATAGTGACAAATTGCCCATCACAGTTTCCCAGAGCTGAGGGTGAGATATTCAAATTGCTTGTTTTGTCTAAAACTCAAAGATACTCAGTTTGAGAAACTGGAACCAGAGAATGTTTGGCACTGTTCTTGAAAAATGACTCAAATGGTTAATTAGGGTTGATCGACTAATCGATTACTCGAGTAATCGTGTGCAGAAGCTTTGACTTCTCTCCATAGACAAAGACAAGTCAGTCAATAGCTATTCCTCTTAGCTGGTACTGTGAGCGCTCTTAAGTCAGCAGGCTAAGCTGCAGAGGAGAGATCACAATGATAAACAGACAGGCAGAAGAACCACAGAGGCCGAATGAGCTGACTTCTGCATCCAGTGGCAGAGAGAGAGAGAGAGAGAGAGAGAGAGGTTCCTTGGAGAAAGGACAAAAATAGGCACTCCTACACAGTCTGGTTCCGACAACAAGCTGACACCTCCGGGAGCCTACAGCTGAGCCGTGGGCTGTGCAGGGATCGCTCCATGAACACTTTCATTTTCTGTCAGAAGTGTCTACAACATCTGCATATTTATATCCCTTAAGAAACAAATTAGATACACTTATTACAGACCCCAGTCACATAATAACAAGACAAAAGGAAGTATATTGTGATTTATGCTGAGATATTCTACAGGTGAGGATGGATTTGTCAGGGATTTGATGGTGATGGTGCCGGCACGTGGAACGTGGCCAACTTAATAGCATGCCAAGCAAAAGCGCAACATATTCACAATGTGACATTATAAACAAGGTCAATATCTAACTGATACCAGAAAATGATTATCCAGTTCTACAAAGGGATGCAGGTAGAAGCCAGGGATGTCATCTAACCTTTCAAGTACTTGCTATATTTACACAGACTTCCAGCACAGACGCAAGTGATCACGTCAGCAACTACTCAACATCAAGTAGGCTTTTCATCACCAATTAATCGGACAATTTGCCTATTTTCTCCATTAACCAATTAAGCATTTAGTCTATTAAATGTCAGAAAATAGTGAATGCCTGAATATGTCTGTTATACTTTCCTAAAGCCAAAAATTTCAAATGTCCTTTTTTTGTCCAAACATAAGACAGACAGATGGACTAGATATAAGATGAAGAAAAGCAGCTAATCTTCACACTGCAGAAACTAAAACCTGAGCATTTTTGCCATTTTTTCTTGAAAAACTCGACATAGAAGCTAGCAAGGTAGAGACTCTGTTCCAGCTGTTTCATCTGCCTACAGAGGCTGCAGCTTATTTTCACTGCATTTACAAATGCAATTGAATAGACCTGTGACTGAAGAGATAACATTGCAAACATACAGACTCCGCTTACAACCAGGCCAATCATAACGGAGTTTATTGATCCATGAACAGCAGCGTATTGGCACCTTGGCTTTCACTGACACCCAAAGCTGGTTGATTGCCAACGACAAGCAGGTCAGTTGCCCAAGTTATGTGTGCCTGCCTTAGATGTGGTGAGGAATTCAGGTCAACCCTGTAGTAACTGTAGCAGCACACCCAGGGTCAGGCTGCCGTTGCCATGGTTACCATGCTGGATGCTGCAGAAAAGGCCCTTGGAGGTAGAGAATCACTAGGGCATGAGGAATAGGGAGTTGCTGGGTGGATGGGAAGGCTGTTGCCACACAGAGAGATGCAGGGCTGCAGCCAATCGTGGCCCACCATGTAACGATGCATAATGTAAGTCAGGGAGGCAGCTGCTGTATTTTTAATTTGCAAGTTAGGTTGAAATATTTATTCACATGGGTAGGTGTTAGGGTTTAAGTGAACACGAACATGTCTTCTCTGCAAATGCAGGGAAAAAAATAATCTTTTCAAGCAGGAAAAAGAAATTAATTGTCAAAGTCAGATACTGTAGCCACACTGTAGTGTACTGTAGCCAAAGCAAAGGTCTGCTACTGCAGATAATGAGCCTGCTGAGGATGCCAAACACAGAGCACCTGTAAATGTCACACTATCCTCACCACTCACATTTCCTATAACTTGTTGTCCTGACTTTATTGCTCCTGATTGCTTGTGGAATAACATACAAACACGTTTAAATCACTAGGAAAAAGTCACGTTTTAAGGAAAGTATACAATATCCATGATAAAAGTCCCCAAGGGAATATTATAGTGATATCATGGGTGGAAATAGCACCACTAAGTAGCCATATGGTCATAAAGTCCTAATAGGCACATTATATGAACAATATTATATTTAGGGCAAATACATGGGATGCTTCGACGCAAATTGACTGTAAATCAGTGCAGTATAATATCACTCACATGTCAAAGGATACGCAGCGATCCAGCCCTCCTCCTCCAGCTCTCGTTGTTCACATCATATGTTCCCAACAGAGCCGACGGGCTCAGACCGGCCGCAGGCTGATGACCGCGGTGTGTTGTAGGAAATAACCAGACGAATGGAAATACTCTATGGAACAGTACCTCGCTCAAAAAGGTGTAAGATGCTAGTTTAACAGGGACGGGAGCGGTCCGGGTGAGCGGAAACAAAGTGAGAGAGCGACCGGGTTACATCTGCGGAGAGCTGCTGGCGTTGTTGTGCCATGTGGACCCCGCCCCTCTGGACTGGAGGAGGAGTGCAAATAAACTCATCCACCGCTACAAAACATAGTACTACAGTAGGTTACAATTCACACACACTATCTCCCTCTTTCTCTCTCTCTCTCTCTCTCTCTCTCNAAAAAAAAGCACACTCGATTTATTAGCTACTAACTAATGCAGTCTAAAACAACAGCCCTGCAAAAAAAATCGTGTAGCCTAGATAAAATCTAAAATGTTAGAAAATGGTGAAATGTCCGTCACAAGCAGTAAAACCCAAGGAGACGTCTTTAAATTGCTCATTTTATCCGATCAACAGTGCAAAAGCATACACATAAGACAAAGAAAAACAGCAAATCTTCACATTGGAGAAGCTGATGGAACCAAACAATGTCTGTCATTCTTTCAGATATGTACAAGGAAGAAAACTTAGAAATGGAATTGCATATCATAGGACATGCAGCTTTTATGTCCTCTTCAAGCACTAACATATGGGTTTGTAAAACAGATAAATTGTCGGGCTAATATGTGGGCCAATATAAGCTTATTGTAGATATATCGGCATCAGCGTATATTACGTCGTTTGTCCACCAGACAGCACTGACAAGTTTATTTTTCAACTTTGAAAAAAAAAAAAAAATGAAAACAATTAAATAAAGAATAACATGAATAAAAATAACAACATTAACTCGCAATATCAGTATCAGCCCTAACAATCCAGTATCAGTCGGGCTAGCACGTCTGTAAATAATGTTTTAATTCACAGATACTATAAGAAGACAAGACTCTAGAGCCATGCTTGGCTCTGTAGGCTTTGAGCTTTTATTTTAAGTACTGGAGATGTTAAAATGTAACCCATCTAACCTGATGATGGCACTAGGGATCACCAAAGTTTTTACAATTCATCCTGCAGGGAATATGAATGTGTGTGTGGCAATACATTCAATACATTCATATATGATACATTTCACTAAAAGCCAAAGATGTGAACCTCATGGTGCCGTTAGAGAAAATGTCAGATAATCACCAAAGTCATTAGGCAATCCACCTAATAGTTGTTCAGTGTGGACCAAAGTGGTGGACTGACCAACTGACAGAATAGACCAACATTGCCATCCATAAATCCATTCTGCAAGTTAACATACAAATATCAGGCTCCTACTTTAGATCAGAAAATTATACCACAGAAAATACCACAGGTGATTAAAGAAGAAGGCATGTACTCACACATGGAATACTGGAATACTGCTTTCAGTTTTTTATTAGGTACAATGTTGTCTGGGGTTTTTTTTAACAAAAAAGGCAAACTGATTTTTTAAAAACTATTTTTAAATATATTTTTTCCTCTAGTTACATGTACTCCTTAGCCACAGGAGACTAATTATTAATTATTCAGACAACATCACTTGGTGTGTAAACAAAGCCTTTGTGGTTTCAGATCGATTTTATAGAGGGCCACTCATACATTAATAGCAGGAAGGGCTGAGCTACATCAGAGATGATAAAAGTCAATGGCTGGATTTCTCCTCAGGGACACGCAAGCAGTAAGCAAAGAATATAAACAATAAACAATATAAACAAAGGCTACTCAGTGAGCATGAATCTCATTCAGTATTTACAAGACTTCATTTAATGTGGCCGAGGATGAAGGGCATGCCAAAAGGGTGTGCACACAAATTGCAGTCAGTTAATAAAAATGACACATGACCTCAAGCTTGCCATCTTGAAGATGAAGAAATCTGAAGCAACTGAATTAACGCAGTGTTCATATAATATAAGCAGGCAGAGCCTCAATGGGTAGAGCCAAACATGCATAGTTTTTAGCATTCACATGAACTAAATAGACCACCGGTCTCCTATGATACCAAATTGTAGATATCGGGAATTTCTGGCAGCTACAATATCTTCCACTCGGTGAAAAAAAAACTACAGAGGTGTCAACAATAGCGACCATTGCTTGCCGTTACATCTAAATAAAATCCAATTTTAACACTAATAGAAACACTTCAGCTAATGTACAAGGATCTATACACTGTTTGTTTGTATCTGGTTTCACTTGTTAATGAACCACTACAAATATGTAACACAACAAAAGTAGCTGATTTACGTAAATTTAATCGAATGAATACTAGCAGTGGGTATAACCATCTTGGAATAATACATTAATGCTCCCCAGTCTGAAAAACGGGAGGCTTTCCTGTTCTTCCCATTCACACGACAATGCATGAAGCCAGCAGAATTTATCTAGTCTATCAAAGGCAAAGCATTGCATTGTGGGACTTTTAGCTAAAAGTACTGTACAAGCCACGGAAAATCAATTGTACACATTTTTATTTAGGGCAATATATAGTGGACAATTTTTACACAAGGAATTCAGACACTCAAATAAATGGTGAAAAGTAAATATGGTGTACAGGCAGCCTATAGGGAGTGATTCTAGACCCCATTTAGCAGACCTGCTACCTAGCCTATGGCAGCTTTGTGTAGTTTTGTATGGATAATTTGAAATTAGATAACAAAACAAAGACAGAATTCTGTAAAGACTGTAACCTTGGAAAGTTTATTTGATTAACTCAGACCGCCAAAGATTTATATTAACTTCAGCTGAACTTTACAATGCATATTTACACATAATGAGGACTGTGGCGTTTGTCCCCACTTACATTTGATCTGGGGATCTCTTCAGGGCCAGTATGGACAGGAGGAATAATAACAGCTTCCAATAACACTTTCAGTGTACATATGGGCATGTGAGTTTTGTGTTAAGAGTCAAGTCAAGTCAAGTCAAGTTGCTGTTTATATCCATGTCTGTCCAGACTCATATAATATATGTAGTGAATACTTGTAAGGAATTGAATAAAATGTATAAAGTGTATTTTTTGGCTAAATGGAAGTTATTACTATATTCATGACACATATGCATGATTCCAGTTAATATACATTGTTGAACTGATTAATGAAGGATTATCATACATGTATTGGCTAAACAGGTACACATGTACTTGATTACTACTGTATGTAAAGATGGATTCTTATAGAGTATAGCTACACAAAATGTGGTACTTTTGTTTTCTCCTGGCATTTTTATATGCAAAACCTCTCTATGAGCTGTAGGTGAAACTCACTCAAAGGATAGTGATTAGATAGGCGCGCTCTAATATGTTGTTAAGTGTTGTGTAATCACAAGGGAGATGATGGAAAATGGAGAAACTTGCTCTACATCAGCAGTATAACAGCTCAAACCTGCAGTTACGGAGTGTCCATTTGTAGAACAATTTGCACCAAAGCACTTTACTATTGATTACAAACCTCAACCGCAAAGCTTTCACATTCTCAGTGACGATTGAGTGAACCTCTGTGTTTCTTAGATTAGCCACAAAGTAACTGAATCAGAGGACAGTTATTGATAGCCTAACATAATGTTCAGAGTTGACAAAAGATGGTTTATTAATATTAGACATATTATAACTCAGTAGTTTTGCAATGGTGGTTTAAATTGCAGTCCTATGCATTAAATATAAGAAAGGTGAGATACTGCAAATGTAATACCGCTTATGTATAATCTATCACAAACCAAAGAAAGCACTACTTAATTATAACGTTCTGAGATACTGAGCATCTAAAATGTTAAATATCAGCTGGCACACACATTGTTACGTTTATGCTTACGTGGTCTTTCTTTCAAAAAGAAAACTGGTTGTTAAGCATAAAGTCATATTTAAAGATCAGGAACATGTGAATAAGATGCAACCTTGGGTTCACTGTAACCTCACCAAGTGCACCACAAAACATCACCTTCTTTTCTTTACATTTGGTTGTCAAGTAAACACACACACACACAGAGAGAGAGAGAGAGACACGTACACAGTGATTGTGTTTGTTCTATATAGTTATGCCTGCTTGCAAGATATTTTTTCTGTTTCACCATGTAGTGGCCAAGTTTTTTAATTGTTCACTCACTTACTTGCTTGTCATCCCTGTTTGTTCGCCTTTTGCTGCCACATCATGTTGTGATGTGATCCATGTTG
The DNA here is from genome assembly GCA_002120245.1 of Maccullochella peelii. Classification (NCBI taxonomy): domain Eukaryota; kingdom Metazoa; phylum Chordata; class Actinopteri; order Centrarchiformes; family Percichthyidae; genus Maccullochella; species Maccullochella peelii. The sequence continues at coordinate 41,291 of LKNJ01002527.1, forward strand.
CTTTACTGTCTGTGAAGTCAGATTCATTTTCCATGTTGGTATGATGTCATTGCTTTGTCTTTTTGTTTTTTACCAGCTGTCCTGGGAGTAAAGTTGAACCTTACATAGCTGGATAATGGCGTTGCAACTACAGACATCAATAATCCAAAATAAACATAAATATACTCTAAGCGTTTACTGAGGTAGTATCATATTAGAATTATATAATGATTCACCTCTAGACCTATATATAATAAAATCTGAATGTTTCTGCTTCGTGATGATCTTTTTCTCTTGATGAATTGTAGGGTGGCACTCTTAAGAACCCATAAGTCAGACGCAGCAAATATTACATCATCAAAGACAGTATGTATAAATAAGTTAAAGGTCTGTCTGTGTTATAGCAATAAACATTCGGAGGAGCCAAAAAGACATTTATTAATGGCAAGATGTCAAATAATTTAAACATGTGCCCCAAGACACAACAGTCCAATGGGTATTCTGGTTACATTAAAAAGAACATTAAAGCTGGGATCCACAGACTATAGCCCAGGATGTCGTCCAAAGGCAGTAAGTGGGAGACTGACTGCATTTTCATGACGTGTTTGACATTTATCTCCTAAACAGGCATTGCATTGTGACAGTGCTGCCTGTTTAAAAAAATGAATTGTATGTTCATAAAACCCTGTTGCAGCTGATCCACTCCAGTACTGTTCCCCTTTTAATCTGCTGAATCATTCATCAGGCACAAACACAGCCTGTGTAGCCAATGCAGCATCACAGTGACAGATAGGGGTCTGTAGCAGTGGGGAAGACACAGCCTCGACTGTGTAGAGTGTGTGAGCTGCAAACAAAATAGTCTCTGGGATTCCTTTGATGGGGATGTTTCAAGGTTGGGAGGAGGCCAGGTTTTTCAGGTTGGACTTGGTGTTGCCTGGGCTTAGCAGGAGGGTACTTTTTAGATTTTTTTGATGAATCAATTTTTCTTTTAGTTTATGAAATGTCAGAAAATCGTGAAAAATGCATCACAATTTCCCAGAGCTCAAGGTGACATTTTCAGATTGCTTGTTTTGTCTGACCAACAGTCCAAAACCCAAATATATGTCATTTACAATCATATAAAAATAGAGGAAGGAACCTAATCCTTACATTTGAAAGGCTCAGCAATGTGTTTTGATCTCGATAAATTACTATTACTAACAACTATCATAATTGTTAGTAATCAGTTTTCCAACAAGTCATCCAAAGTACACAACAAAATCTGTCATTTCTCGTTGAACGATACCAAAACAATACATGAGAGCATTTGCTCATCTGATGGCCCTATCAGCAGGAGGCCATTTTTCAGCAGTGCTTGGCAAAAATGTTACATATGGTCGTTATGTAACCATATGATTAAGACCATTAGACAAAAATTATTTGTATGACCATTTTTTATCGGCTACTGCTATGGTTAAGGTTTGGTAAAGTTTAGGCACAAAGGTTACTTGGTTATGTTTTGGAAAAGAACATGGTTTAGGTTAAAAACAAGACCAAAAGTAGACAGTCAGCTAGCGGTTCTTTGAGGCTGTACTTGGGCACAGCGGTGCTTTGAGCTAAATGCTAACATACTGACGTTAAAAAAATGCTGACGTTAAGCTGGTATAATGTTTGCTATGTTCACCATCTTAGTTTAGGGTGTTAGTAGGATTAGGCGATAAAACGATAATGATAATTATCGCAATATAATTTTCCTCAATATGAATATAACAAATGTTCGATAAATGTTCGATATAATTAAACCACCCATACACCAGAAGAGGGGGCCGCTAATGCACCTTAAACCAGGGGTTCCCAAACTTTTTCAGCTCGAGACCCAAAAGAGAAATTTGGGTTCTCCTTATCATTAAAAATCTTGTCACCACCACTTAGTCATACACACTCCAATCTAAGACAGTCAGAAACCAGGATTAAAAGAGCCAATCATGTCACAAGATTAAAAGAGCCAATCATAAGCCAGTAATAAAAGAGCCAATCATGTCTCTGGAACCAATCAGAAGCCAGAATTAAAAGAGCTAATCATAAACTAGGAATAAAACAGCCACTCAGAAGCCAGGAATAAAAGAGCCAATCACATCGCAGGAATAAAAGAGCCAATCAGACACCAGGATTTAAAGAGCCAATCAGAAGCCAGGAATAAAAGAGCCAGTCATGCTGCAGAAATAGAGGTATGCTTACAGACAGAGTGGCTAAGAGGCTTGGAGTTGGAGCAGAATAAGCAAAATTTGGTTTCTCCTCATCATTAAAAATCACCACTCTCACTCCCACCACATGAGTCATACACACTCCAATCTGAGCCAATCAGAAGGCAGGATTAAGAGCCACTCAGAAGCCAGGAATAAAAGAGCCAATCTGTTAGGAATCGTTAGGGGTTTGTTCTCTGTGGTGTGTGTATGTTATGTGTTTTCTGTGGAAGAGCTGGGTCTGGAGGCGTGGCTGCCTGTCTCTCCTGGCTGTACACTCCTGTGGCTCATCTGTCCTCATCAGTCGGCATACAAATACCAGGAAGAGATGGAGGTTCAGCGCCAGATCGTCCGGTTCACTCGTGTGGTACCACATTACAGCTCGCCTACGCCTACGAAAAACAGGCTTTGTTGACCCATTTGTCCACCCCAACAACCTCCCTGTGAGGTTTTGCTACTTCCACCTTTGTTCTTGACCATATAGAGTCATAATTCACAGAGGTCAGAGGTCAACTTAAACATAGATTGTATTATTGAACAGCAAGCCAAACAACAACAAGTGCTATCATTTTGTGAAGACAGTCTCTTATTTTCTGTCCACTGACTAAGCGATTTATCAACTAATCGTTCCAACAGTCACACAGGTGCTGATTAGTAGCTTTCATTTTTACTTTTTAGGGCTTCAAATTCAGCAACCAGTTTCAGCAGACAGATTTTGCCCCCNCCCCCCCCCCCCCCCCCTTCTTTTACACTGCTGAGAGATTCAAGTCTGTCAGAGTGATCAGTCTCTCCATTCCTACTCTGGGCTTAAGCATTTGCTTTAATTACATCTGCCACAGAGAGCAAAATATTTTTTTGTGATAAAGCTCTAGGCTCTAGGGTGTTTCTATTCCCTATCTCTGTGGGATGCAGTGTAGATTTTTTTTAAACAAATGACTGAAAGTAACTAAGCTGGGGTGGTCTAAAGCCTCTATTCATGCCTTTCCAGGGCATGCAAGTGATCATATCACAGTTCTGTTTCCATTTGTCCAGCCCTTCCTATCCCCTTGTTGTGGGATGACGATGTCAAAAGGATCAGCTGGATGCTCTGGTGTGTTCTCATGTGCAACATATTGCTTTTACTCGGCTCTGAAAGGAATTAGGTCAGCACATGAAACATTCATAAAAGATACATTATGTGTAAATGGCTGACAGCTTAAGTCAAGTAGTTCCCCCCAACATGCCTAGCCCAGTTGCTGGGTAGATCTGTGCCTCTGATACACATAGTTAACAGTCTTTCTTTCTTAAAATAAAGCGTATTATGGCATGTGCACATCCACCCTCAGAAGCATGCACTGTTACTAGAAACATGTGACTGCAGTTCCAGCATATTACTCCATAAGGACACAAAACAAAAGGGTACACATGCAGAGCAACATCCATTTAAATCCATAAAGGCAGTGTTGATCAAAGTACAAATCATGGACATAGAGAGCATAATGGAACATAAAAGCAAATCTCTGTTGGGAGAGATAACAGTAAGTTGGCTGTGGATAACATGCAGTAAACACAAGCCACAAGCCATTCATCTCTTTGGCCATGACTTCACCACCACTCTTTTTTTCATTTTGTCTGTATTGTTGAGAACTTGAACACACCAGAGCAGCAATTTCTAAGTCCTGCTGTATGTGTGACATCCTTGTTGTTTAGACATCCCAGATTGTTTCGTTGTTGGGGGAGGGGAGGTGATGTGTATGTGTGTGTGTGTGTAGTGGGGGAGGGGGTAATACAGTTTACCATTTCTGCTTGTGCTGCCATTCAATCAAGTCTGTACATGAAGACAAAGACTATCCATCTATATTCAATTTTTTCTCTGTTCTCTGAAAGGGGAAACCACCTCGAAAAAGAATTAGCACATTCCTTTGATGTTAATTACATCCCATGATATCAGACAATTCACTCTTGTTTCATGCAGATGGCCAAATCACTCCAAAGCTAAAAAAATGTATGATAGCAATTAATTTTGCGGACGCTTTGGCACCAGCCTAGCAGCTGACTGGCTACTTTGAAATTTTAAAATTTCCACTGTTTGTCAGGATTTCAGTTTCAAATTTAAAATCATAACCATTCCTTTATTTCTGTTTTTTAATGCCTCTCTCTTTAAAGCCCCTGCAAACTTGGGTTCAAATCTTGAGTATTTCTCTATGACCTTAAAGAGGTAGTGCACACTTAAACGTGTTTTTTGAGCTGTAAACTAAATTATATAACTACTGTGATGAAACACATCAGTGCTGGTGTTAATATTGATATTTCTTACCAAATGTTTAAAAATTGGCATTTCATGGGCTTAAAATGGCTCAATATGCCATCTACTGTTTCAAATCAGCCCTGAATCTGCGGGGCCAATGCTGAAATACCTACTTCATGAAATGTATATAAAAAAAGACTCTAATCAGTGTCAGCCAGTCTCCCCCATGTCTCCTGACCCACAAACTGTGCAGCCACACCCCCTACAGTTGTTCCCTCACTCCCTCACGCATTTTTTAAAATTTGCTGGGAGAGAGGGTTCTAGCAGAATCTGAGGGTGGAGTTACACTTTAAATAGTCATGAGTAAATGAGCAACAGAGTTACAAAAAGTTTACACTCAAAAATAGGGACATCAGGACAAATTAGTGGGTGTGGATTGATCAGCTTTGATTGACGCTGACCAAACAACCCACCAAGCAAGCACACCTCGTCTCACTTCACCCCAGCAGCAAGAAGGGCAGGCCGGTGAAACATCTCACTTATAATACTCGAAAGTAACCCCTAGGTTCTCTTTAGCATTTGTTTTGGTGTCCCACTATGGGATATGGAGACTCCAGTATTGCCAGACAAGATTGTCTCGATAGCTGACCGCCAGCCCCCCTCATGCACAGGGGCGGAGCGGGATAAATATTCCGACTGGGAATCTAACGTCACCTCAGGCCGACCTCCACACATTAAACAGAAAATATTTCAACAGAACGTACTGTAGATACATGGTCTGTTATTACTGTTTATGCCAGTAATATATTTTTAGTTACTACACACAACAACTGCTTCATAATACATCCAAAACTGTTAAAAACTGGCAAGTGTCCTCAATTTCAAGAGTTAGCCAATTGCACTTCCATAATTAAGAGTGTTTGTTTTGTACCTGCCATGTCCTCAGAGCTCTGACTGGACTTATGTTAATCATTAAGGAGCTCTGGTAGCTCTGAGTAACTGGATCACTTTCACATGACAGAACAGAGTATACAGGTCTTTATTTTCCTGCTTTCCTACAGAGCTTGATTAAGTGTTGATACCCCCTGCTAGCATTTTTTCTTTTTTTTTTTTAAGCTTTTCTCCTTTAAATGCACTCCCTCTCAGCTCCATCTTTTCTTTTTCTCCATTTTTTCTCCACATTGCTCGTCCACACGCACTCCATGATTCCAAATCTCCTGGATGTCTAAGGCGCCATGTTTGGTTGCGTTTGTCCGCAAGACGCTTTGTCATAATTTGACATTTTTATCCAGTTTTTAAGCCACATTTCTATGCTACACTTTTGATCCTGATTGTTTTACCTATATGTTTTAATAAGGTAAAAGTTTTTAATCAGCGGACTTTTGGATCTTAAGTTAAGTAATTTTAAGTTGGCTGTCTGGTGGATGTTGGCCCACTGGACTGCCTCGACTGCTATCTTTGGTTTGTTTTTAGCCTGGTGGCTAAGCTAGCCGGTCGCTTTTATTGAGGATTTTAAGCTTTTAGTACTTTTACGGACTAAATTGCAAATGTGATGGCTGAGTGTGGATCTGAGTGTCGATCCTGCTACCTTATAGTTTGAAAATTGAAGAAAAACATTGCTTGTCTGGAAACCGAGCTCAGGGAGAAAGACCATCTTATCTTGGAGTTTTCCACTGTCACCACGGCCCAGGCAAAACACCTTGTAGTCTTGGGCTCCTCTGGCTGCTGTAACCGGAACTTGACCAGCCAATCTCACTCCTCTGACTGCCCCACTCCAGAAATGGACAATGATCCCACTCTTCTGTGGCCCGGCTCCATCATCACAGGAGTTCCAGAGCCCAAGGCTGTTTCAGCCCAGCCTGAAGATCAGTGGTTCCTCATGGGGGCAAAGCCCAAAGCAACGGCCTCCCTGCCATGTCCCAGCAGAGGCACGGCCACTCGTCGGCGGGGTAGTGTGAAGGCTCTGGTGAGTTCGACTCCACATCACCCAGAGCACTGGTCTGTAGTCCGCAAGTATAAACATGGTGCAAAGCGCTCGTCTCCCCTCCTCTACCTCGGGACCTACTGCTGGCTAACAGGTTTGACATCCTGGATATACAGGAGTTTCCTCCACTGGAGGGGCGCTCCCACTTTCCAGCAGTCAAGTCCTCCTCCCGCCGCAGGTTGCTGAATGACGGTGTGATTAGGAGAAGCTCTGGGGGTCTCATTCGCCCGGAGACAGCAGGGAATCACTGTGCTAAGAAGGACGTCGCCCCCTCGCTACAGCAGTCTCCGGCTACGACCATCCATCCTCAGTCGGTGAATGCAGCTCACACTGTAGATGCTGAACGTGCTCTGTTTTGTCCTGACAGAGCCCACCTTACACCCCTCAGCTGCTTTTTCTCCCCCTCAACACTGACTTGGCGATTCCATAACTAGAAATGTGCGTTTCTTTAATGCAGTCACACACTGTTTCCCCGGTGCCACAGCCTCTGACAGTCTAAAAAGGGTCCAGGATTTACTGCCATCACTCCCGTCCTCCATCAGAAGAGTAATAATCCACGTGGGAACAACAGTCCGAGTTGACCAAATCAGATTTTAACCATCTTTTTCATTTCCTAAAGCATTGTGGAAAGTCTATTTTTATCAGGTCCCATCCCCACAGCGGGCCGTAGTGCTGGTCATTTCAGCAGACCCCTGAGCCTCCACACCTGGCTTCAGTCCGCTTGTAGGGCTCGCAATATGGGTTTTATCGACAATTTTAATCTATTTTGAACGAATACTAGCTGCTAATTTACTAATAGACTTGGCAGAGGAGCATGGAATACGGCCCCTAATCGAACTGTGCCCACCGGCTTGTACTTTTATCAGCACTCCCAGGTCCTCGGGCCGGGATGGAGGACTCCTTGCAGTATTTCTACCCCGGCTCCTCACCCACTCATCGCCAGATCATTGCTTTCTCTTTTGTGGTAGACAACTCTCTGGCCTCGCTACTTAGTAGCTTCTCCTAGTTGAAATTTCTCAGTGTTCAATTATCTGCAAAACTAACCTTGTGCTCCAGGTCCACACTCTTGCTCCGCCTGCCAACTGCCAGTGCTCTTTCTTCGCGCCTTGCCTACCTGGTTGTTTCTGCCAGCACCATCTGCCTGCTCCTTCCAGTCCACCTGCTTTCCCCGAACAGCCCCGGTGACGGACTCCTTCTCCGGCCCCCTCGTCAGCCGATCCCTCTGCTCATCCTCCTCACCGGCCGCGCTCCCAGACCCTCCTTCCCAAACCTCTGCCTTCCCTGACCCAGTTATCCTCAGCCTCCTAAATAAACCATTTTACAAACCTCCGCTCAGCCAGCTTGGTGTCTTGCACCGTGGTCCAGCAACCTCCCTGTTCTTAACAGCTGCTGATTTTCTTAATGTAACTGAGTCCTTTTAATTTTATTCAACACGTGTCTAGTCCCACACACATTAGGGGGTCATACCTTGGACCTTGTTTTTACACTTGGTTTAAATATTGTTTCAATTTGCTCTGAGGAGCTGCATGTTACTGACCATGAATGTGTTTTATTCAACCTGTCTTCTAATTTAGATGCTCTGCCCATTACACGAGTAAATTGCTCTCGCATCTTAAATCACCTCTCAGCTGATTAGTTTTATGCAGCTTTTGATCAGAGTGCAGTGTTGTCTTCTCACACTGACATTGCTAGTCTTGTCCACTCTTTTAATACACACTGCTATGCCGTTTTGGATAAAGTGGCACCTAGCAAAATGAGACTTGTTCCCTCCATCAATTAATCCCCCTGGCTAAATGACACTATTCGTTGTTTCCGGCGTAATTGTCGGAGGGTAGAGCAACTGTAGAAATCCACCAAGCTCCATGTTCATCATCACAAAGAACTTATAACTGAGCATAACAACATGGTTAAGGATGCGAGGGCTTCTTACTTCACTAACCTAATGTCTTCAAGTAAACGCAACCCCTAAAGTCCTGTTTGACACCATTAATAACATTGTCACTCCTGCACCTCCTGAGGTGCCTGTTTTTTCAAATAAGGATTGCAGTAACTTTCTCACTTTCTTTGTGGATAAGATTAGAAATGTCAGGGCTAGCATCACCCCTACTTCTACTCCCTTCTCTACTTATACAGCTCAGCTGTCAATTTTGGACTGTTTCTCTCCTACTTCCCTGCAAGACCTCATTGATCTGGTGGGCAGTATGAAACTTTCCTCAAGTCCTGTTGATATTTTATGACTTCTATACTTAAAAATGTACTTGGGTCTATCGGTCCATGCCTGGTTTCAATTCTAAATAGCTCCCTGCAATCTGGTTGTGTCACAGCTTATTTCAAACATACAGTTGTTTCTTCTGAAAAAAAAACAACCTTGATCCATCCCTTCCCAAAAACTACAGACCTATATCTAAGGTGCCCTTTGTCTCAAAGATATTAGAGAAGGTTGTTGCCAATCAGTTCACTACTTTTTTGACTGCACACAACATTTTACACCCCTTTCTTCTGCTGTACAATTGAATCTTAGAAATCTTGGTGTTATATTTGATCAGGCTATGTACTTCGATCAACACATCAATCATTTTTCCATCTAAGAAACATTGCCAAACTCAGGTCCGTTGTATCTCAAGCTGAGATGATCATTCATGCTTTTATAACATCCTAGCTAGACTACTGCAATTCCCTCTTCACCTGCCTCAGCAAGTCGTCTCTGGACCATCAACAAATGGTCCAGAACACTGCTGCAAGGCTGTTGACCAGGTCCAGTAGGACAACTCATATCACACCCTTTTTATCTTCCTTACACTGGCTACCCATCAAGTTCCGGATTAATTTTAAGGTTCTTGTTTTTACGTAGAGAGCCCTACATGGTCAGGCAATAGTGTACATCTCTGACCTGCTCCATCCTTACATCACCAGTAGGTCACTTAGGTCTTCTACAAGGGCTTACTGGTTGTTCCTTGTGCCCGACTGGAAACAAAAGGTGATCGTGCCTTTGAAGTGCTGGCTCCGACAATTTCTTTCTATTTCTTCTTATTTTCTATGGTGAAGCACTTTGTGATCTTGCTCTGTGAAAGGTGCTATACTAAATAAACTTTACTTACTTACTTACTTACACAAATCAACACAAAGTTAATCAACACACAGTTCACTCAGTAAGTAACTTTACGCACGTACAACCAATCGCGTGTGATGACAGGCAGAGATCATACCATCAGGTTAAGCAAGCGGGGGGGAATTCTTCTGGTGCAGTTTACCATCAAAACTGACATGGCAAGCGGAAATGGCAGCCAAGTAAACCATGACAGTAGAAAATGCCTTCTTTTTGTCAATTAGGTTCTGCAGAAAGGACAACATTGCACTGACTGAACATTGAGGAATGGTATTCTAGGGCACAGGAAATTCCCTGTCAAACCCTTACAGTCACAGAGAGACCTGGTGGATGATGCTTTGGCATTATGAATGGTATTAATGACCCTATGTGACAGCCCAGCATGTCTCAAATTAAACCACTCACGGGCCAAGGCCATAGGGCAAGCTGCTCTAGGTTGGGGGGAAATGTATATAGTGGAAAGCAAGGCTACTCTTGCGCAAACGCATCCACTCCCTGCCGTGTGCTCTGGTGGTGTAGGGAGCCGAACAGAGTCCAAATCTGTTCGTCAGAAAAGCAGAGTCTGTGGCGCACGAGGTCCAGTCTGAGAGAAGCCACCCAATGCTGGAATTCTCTGGTACACAGCCTGCCCAGCCTCACTCCTGCTGCCATCAGTCCCAACAGTCTGAGACGTTACGTGACCCGTTTCCCTCTGAAAAAAATGTGCCAGAGTGGACCTGAATGTGTCCACTCTCTCGGCTGACACGCGGGCCGTGTAGGTGAGCGAATTCAACATCACACCCAGTGTGTTTACCACAAAACCCAGATTGGCCAGGTGTGTCAAAAAAATGTCCATGTGCGTCACAGCCTCCTGCTCCGAGCGCGCAAGCAGTAGCCACTTGTCCAGATAGGTGGCCAGGCAGATGCCTCGCTCCCTGACGGGGGGCTATAGCCACCTTGACACATTTCACAAACACACTTGGACTTAGTGACTGGCCAAATGGGAGTACTAGGTACTCATACACTGTGTCCTGAAATGCAAACCTTAAGTATTTCCTGTGTGGAGGATAAACATTACATATGTTGGGTTTTTTATGTCTGATTCTGATTCTTTGATGGGCAAAATCAGTGCAGTTCCCCTTTAGTAGTTGTTGGAGGTTCTTACTTTTTTTTTTGGTTGATGGGCTTCTGTTGGGAGAATTTATACTCGTTACCTCAGTATTTCTAAAGTTCTTGCTACAGCCCTGTATCTACAGTATGAGCATTTATGTACGTTCATTATATTGGTGGAGGGTGATGTCATGTTTTGTCCTGCCTCTGTGCTGCTCCCTGGGGCCCTGTAGTCAGTGGGACCCGGGGATATCTCTGCATAGTGCATAATGGCAGAGATGAGTTGGCACAAAAAAATGAGGTGCTTTTGAATTAGCCACTGTACCACTGTGTCTTGGCCGGCTAATAAAAAAAGAATCAATGCTGCGCCACAGACTCAAGGGTAAAACTCACTGATGAAACAACCTATTACCGTCTCAGCAAAGTCACATATACATGTATAGTCCTAGATTAGAGTCACATCACTACTGCAATGCTCCACATTAATCATCACCATGCTGTCCATGTTAAGTCCTTGATCACTGCTTTCAGATGTTCCACTTCTGAAATAGACATGAGATCCAAAAAAACTCTGAGGAGTTGCTATCCACTCTAAAAATACCAATAGAGGGGCATGAAGTTGAGCAAGTTTTTAACCTCCTCTCATTGAATTTCAAAAGATTTCAAAGCTTCTTCTAATGCTGCCTGCACAGTTTTCATCCCTGTCTCACAGTCTGAAGGTTGATTTGGCATAAAGTGAATGTTAATTTAAAGCACAGCTCACTTAAATCTAATTCAAACTCATCTTAAATCTTGCAGTATAGTGCTGAGTAATCCTGAGTAAGTTATTGGTGAGTACAATGTTATCATAATACAATAGTAATGATAGCCAGAACAACAAAACCAAGACTAATTAGTTGTAATTAATTGAATTGAATTTCCCTTTTAATGAAATGAAATATTCAAAATGAATAGCACACAAAATAAGACCTATCAGTAGCTGAGAGGTGGTGGTGGGACAGTGGTGGTGGTGGTGGTTGTTGGAGGACAGTGAAGGAGTCCAGGGAGAAAGCCTTTCATCTTAGAGCAGCATGTCAGATTAGTACAACAGCACCAGCTCAAATAGGGACATAAGGGGAGCAAGAGAAGAGACTCCTGCAGGCTCTATTAATGTGCAACAAAAAAGATACCCACAGTTTGATGCTGTGTTCAGGCTACAACAGTCCAACATCATCAGGATGTGAGTTGGCTTCACAACTGTACTGTAAAAGCCTACTTGTTGTCAAAGTACCTTCATAAATATGTCCATTAGGGCAATAAAAAATCTATTTTGTGTGCTATTCATTTTGAATATTTCATTTAATTAAAAGGGAAATTACGTTTAATTACAACTAATTAGTCTTGGTTTTGTTGTTTTGGCCATCATTACTATCGTATTATGATAACATCGTACTCACCAGGTTAATTGTTGACATCTGGAACATGGTGACATCGCTACAACAAAGTCTGACTGGGAAATAAAAACAAGAGCAGTCAGACGATTATATAGGTTGTAAAATAGCTAACAGGGTCCATGTACCTTTTGGTCATTCGATTTTCCTTTCAGAAACAGGTATTAAAAAACAAAAATCAGGTCAGAATTTAGTTTTTTTTTTGCAATGTTATCATAACCTTTTGTAATAAACTCAATTAATACAGACTCAAATGCTACATTTCTTGTATGGCCACTTGGGGGAAATGCAACAAGCTGTACACCACACTGACATAAAGTTGTTATGGCTAACTTTTTAGCAAACAGTTGCTTATTTACACATCCTGCAGACACAGACCAACGTTAGCATTCACTTGGAGTCATGTTTCTGTCTCCCTGGCTAATTTAAGTCCAACATTCACTCTCCTTTTATCCCTATTCTGGTCTACACCAACCACTGAGAAAAGTATCTGGCTCTTTAGCTGCTAAATGCTCCACATATGTTCATCAGCTAGTTGCTAACTTTGTCTGTCTGCTGTTTGTTGCTGGGCAGGTAGCATAGTAGGTTTATCAGTGCCTTTTCACTGAAAACAGCTGCTTGCTGTGATTGGAAACAATGCTAATGAGAGTGGTGAGACTCAATTAAAACTGTAAAGTAGTTTGCCGGCTACTACATATGCCAAAATCTGAATGCAGCATGAGTTCTACCTTTGATCTACAATGTTTTGGCTGCACTTACTGTTCTGCATCATCTCTAACAGAGCTAGTGATGTAAGCTATATGTGCTGAACAAGGTGGCTGCTTTTCACCAGCTCCAAATGAAACTATCTACAGTATATAAAGAAATTTCAGCACAGTGTTATGTTCTCTGTCTGCTGTCTCTAGCAAAGCATCGTCAACCAGGCTGCCAGCTGGTAAATTCTGCAAAACATGTATTCAACTTAAATCAGAGTCCTCAGTGCTCTGCGTGCTTTATATGGTGTCGAAATGAGCAGCATGAGAATCTGATTTGAAAGCATTAAGTGTACTCAGTCTCAGCACAAGTCACAAGTGATTTTTCTGTTTTGGTCGTAGCCACGTAGAGAAAATACTTAGGTTTTCTTCCTATATCATTATCAAAGCATGATGGAAGAAGAAGTCAGTGCAGTTGATTCACTGTGACATTGCACAGCTGGGTGCCATGACAATGCCACCATCAGAGATCTGTCACACCCTCTTTTCTCCCCTTTAATGGAGATGGTTCTTCAAGTGCCAGGATCAAAGTAGGGGCTGCCAGGGCTACGAAAGGGTTAGCACAGAGCAGAGGGGATGGAGGGGTGGGGGAGGGCAGGTGGGTTTTCACTGCTGCATTGCCCAAGCCCTGTCTGCCTGATGTTGCACAGGAAACGTCAGCTTTGGATGAAATCTGCCATGCCGTTTCAGGGGGATCTGGGTGAATTTGATGTGAAGTTTAAAACGGTAATGAGCGGTATATCACAGGACAACCCTGCCAGTGTTGTCTCAGAGTTGCACATACACCAACGCTGTTACGTAACCATAACAACCACGACAACGTGACAAGCACTGGATTTGAAACCAAGGGCATGAACACAACAATATCTGCCGTTGGCAAGAGAACTTGAAGATCCTTTTTGCAGTATTGCAGTGGCCCTCTTAACTAAGGATAATGTGAAATGGTCTGACATTCAAACAGACTGTAACATCACACACAAGTGAAAATGAAAGTGTAGTTCAGTTTGTGTGCTATAATATGAAGCCATGAATCCTGTCTCATATATTATACTGCAACCCCCACACACGTCTGACTATGATTCAGTAACTGAGCCCCTTTTTTGTATACGACGACTGTACAGTATCAACTGCTCTATTCAACTCATCACTTTTTCTGCTCACACTCTTGTCGTGAAATCAGAATCTACATTATGTGGGCGATGAAGGCTGGCAAACAGCAACGTCAAGGTCCTGCAAGTTAAAATGAGTGATTAATCATCTTTTCATATCGATCCACTGCTCAATACCTTTTACAACAGCTTAAAGCTGCTTAGTCACATGTTGAGCAACACTGAATGCCTGCCCAGCCATTCCCAGTGGAAATGTGAATCCCATCTCACAAATAAACACGATTCACAGTCGAAGTGGCATTTCACTTTGAATGGCTGGCTGCTGTACATCACCGAGTGTATTGAAAAAAACAACAACCATTAAGTGGAGCATACATACACCATGTCGGCTCACAGTTGGAGAGCTAAGTGCTGCCTTCTGCCATTTGGATCACCATGGAAACAGCCAAATACACAACCAGCACTCTCATCGGCTTCAACTCAACATACTGCAGTCCATGTGTGATGGCAAGTTGTACATTCTATCTTCCCATGCTGCAAAAAATACAGTTTCACAAATACATAAAATGGATCATAAAAATACAAAGAGGACATTCTAATTTTCACTGCACTAATGACATCATCTGCAAGTAATCTACAACAATTATGTTTGTCTAGGGTTGTCAGTCACAGCTTGATGATATTGAGAGATAAACCGGGCAATGAGTGGCCACTGCCAGTGAGCATATGGGTCAGCAAATGATCAAAATTAGAAAATCAATGTGTGCTATTATTGAAATAAAATAAATACACCGCTGAAAAACATTGACTTAACTAGTATGACACCAATTGGATAATATCTCATATGTTGCATGACGCACGTTTTCCTGAATCATTATGTCATTGTGAATGCCATTATTATTTCACATAAGGCCCTACAGCACAGCACAGCAGTTTGTAGTCTACATGAAGGGAACTGTAAATGACGCACGTTTACAACACAACCTACGTTTGTTGCATACAAATTCACCGCCGATGTGATCGGCTACAGACGAGCCCCAACATCGTGATGTGTTTCCTCCAACCTCCTGCCAAAAGCACCAATGACCGATGTCCAACATGCTTTAGTCCCCCCTCTCCTCTTACCTGCTCTGTGCGCTTCACCCAAGCGGACCTCGGTGATGCTGGTCGGGTCACTCTGAGATCTCCCCCGCTGCAACACGCAATCCTCATCCAACCCGTCCGATGATGCCATGGTGAATAGAAAAGCACAGTGCAAGACTGAAAGGCGTAATCACCGTAAGCCAAGGTCACCAGCATCAAGTGGTGGAGCAGATATAATGTGGTTGGACTGCTACAGCTGCAGCTCCTGGTCCCAGATAAGCAGCAGTGCTGGGGAAATCCATAACGCGCTCAGCATCATGCCTCTTTCAAGTGCGGCTCGTAAACCCCTACTTTAAACATCTAAATTCGACTTGACGGTTGTTGTTTTTTTTGATTGAAAAAAATGAAATTTCTCCGGTATTGTAAATGAGCTTCATATTCACTTCTGTGTAACACAAACCTACTTTTGCATCATTTTCCAAAAGTTGTTATTGATCTCACCAACTTGTTAGACCAATTGCAATTGATACTGCCCTGTTGACAACCATAGGCATACTGCACTGTGTTGATATGTCAGGAGAAATAGCTTGAATCAAAAACTAAAAATAAAAGTGCTCTGTCCACAGAAAGCTGGACCCAACAATGGCTTTGGCAACATCTTCAATAACTACAAATGTTTGGGATAAAGGAATCTGCTGTTTATTGAACTGCGGCTCATGTTTCTGGGTGTAAGCAAGGCTCGCAATTTCGCGCTTTGACGGCTCACCTGTGAGGCCAACTTTTAAATGCGTCCTACAGTCCGTGAAGGCAGCGTTGGATTCACTTACGCTTGGAATTGGTAGAAAAAGGGGATTTTCTTATTGACATTTTCTCACTGGACTGAATCGTCTACACTTTTTGAATATAGCATGTAGTCCTACAATCAGAAATGATAGAACTTGTTTACAGCTGTAGATAGGCGACAATCAATGCTGGTAAAGTTAAACATTTGGAAACCATCTTAACACACCTAGGCTACAGGTAGGCTCTGATTAGTCAATTACTGAAGTGAATGTAAATGCTGTTATTGAATGTGTCCAGGGAGACTGGGGGCAATTGTAACATCTCAAATTGCACCTATCAGAAACAAGACAGAACCATGAAACTCATTGTGCACATGGTCTGTGATGATCCCTCTCTGCCTGCCAAAGGAAAAATTGATGTCGCCCATGTATGCAGGGGCAAATGTAACATTTGACTTCTAGTGTTTGAATCAATATTCTGACTCTAATATTGTTTGTTAAATCATTTGATGACTGTTAACAAGTAGAACACAGATACGAGTAACCTACATAAAAACTTTATTCAAATAGTTCAAGAGGTTTTTGAGTAATTACATAAAATACAAAAATTGTTACAATTGCCCCCAGTCTCCCTATGTAATGTATTGTTATTGTGAATCGTGCCTGTGCGACTTGTATAGGCTTTAGTAGTTAGCCTCTGACTCTGAGCCCCTTCCATGTTACCATACTGGAGCACTGTTAGCAGTGTGTTAGCTGTGTGCTAAGTGGCAGGGCCGGCCCTAGCATTTTTGGAGCCCTAGGCGAAATCTGTTCAGGATGCCTGCCACCAATTCCTTACCCATGCCTCCCATGTAGACTGCTTACCTCAGACTCTTACCTAGCTGGAATATATCATAACCTCGCATCCCCTTCTTTCCCATGCACACACAATAATGCATTCTGAATTAAAAATGATTTTGCAATGCCTTGCTTTAGAACACACATTATCCTTTATTACTTAAAAATGTAATTAAATATTATATTTCTTAAATAACCTAAACAAAATACTATTATGGACAAAAACTAAAGTAACTGTAAAAATAACCAGCACTCAAAGGTATTGCACCAAAAGAAAATGTATGCAGTTTTACAAATCAGTAATCAAATCAACCAATAAGTGCCCTGCGCTTCAATTACAAATATTGCACACAAAAATCAAAGTACAACCCAATACAAATATAGTAAATTAAATAAGAAATTATATTTCTTAAATAACCTAAAAAATACTATAATGTGCAAAAAAAGCTCTCAATGTGTCCCTCAATATAAAAGGTATTGCACAAAATAAAATACACAGTTAAAAGATACCACTTTACCTAAAAAAACAAACAAAAAATTTAACCTGCACTCAATTTACAAATATTGCAAACTAAAACTGAAAAAATAAATAGTAAAATAGTAGAATCCAGTATAAATATGAGATAACAATTGAATGCATCTTTTAATTATTAACTCAATTACATCTACATACGTCTTTGACCACAGTGTGGAGCAAAGCATGAGTGAGTAGTCTTAAAATGTGACTCTCCCCATGCTAGCTTATTTTTTATACCCCTTGACTGAAGCAACAACCTGCTGAAGCTTAATCGGTTCTAGGGTATGCCATCAGATTTATGTCATATGTCCAGAGCGCGATAAAACCCTGGCCCTCTTATAATTGGTCACTTTTAATGCGATCACACACACGACCTCCTTGAACCGTCTTCTCTCGCACACTTGGTATCTTACAATCTGGAGTTCTACTGCCCCCACAAGACTAAATACTCAAATAAAAAATGCAGCTTTATTTTTTTGGAGCCACTTGAGGGCAGTAGAAACAAGTTGTGAACACATGAATATGCTGAATTGACATATTATCATATTATCTATCAATTGACATCCAACAGTTAGGGAGCAACAATAGGCCTACCATTCATTTGGAATCGTGTTTCTAGCCATCTGATGAATGTAAGTACAATATTACTGTCTTTTATCTCTGATTTTGGTCTCTACCAACTCCTGAGGGAAATATCTGACTCTTTAGCTGCTAAATGCTCCACTATGTTCACCAGCTAGTTTCTAACTTTGTCTGTCTGCTGTTTGGTGCTGAGCAGGCAGTGTACAGTGGATTTTAGAGCTTTACCGCTGAAGACAGCTGCCTTCTGCGGTCGAAAATGATGCTATGAGAGCGGTGAGAGTGGATCAAAACAGTAAAGTTGTGGGCCGGACAGCTAAACAATGAGCTAAAACTCACTATAAAGCACTGTAAAGCTGAGGGGAGCTGCAGATTGAGGTGATAATTCTTTGTAGGTTCATCACTATAAGTGATGCATCTCACATTACACATTGTCATTTGATACATTGTTCTTCTTATAAAAATATTGATCATTGCTGCTTCACAAATATACAGTGATAAATAATAAATAAAAACATAAATCAATTAAAGGAAACATAGTTAAGGCAAAAGTCTTCTCACATAAATCCGAAAAACTTCATTGTCCATCATAAGCCAATGGAAATTTGTTTTTGACATGGCTCACAAGTAAAGCACACACGAAATTCAACAATTTTTTAACTGTCATCAGAGGTGTAAAAATTAGCAGCTCCCAGGGGTGCCAGAGTGAGGAAGTATGAAATAGTCAGTTACCAGGTTATTTACTTTCCAGGGTTATTGACCTTGTGCTCTACTATCTGTAGTGACTTTTTTGATACTACCCCAATGAGTCAACAAAGTCAGAAATAAATCCTACTTAAGGGTCTTTATGCAGAGTTTGGTACATAAAGTGAAGACCTGAAGGTACTGGAGGAAATTGGTGAAGAAAATAAGACAAAGGCTCGGGAGAATAGGCCATGTGAATAGGTTTAAATCAACCCAGAAAGGTTAAAGCTACCCTGTTCCTTCTTTCTTTATATCTTGAGCACTAGTAGGAGGACACACATGCATGCATGTGTGCAGGCGGATGACACGATACACAGTCTTGCCAACTGCCAACAATTTCACGCTATAGAATTGCGGGTGGAGTTATTTGGTTACCCCTGGTTTCAGTCTTGTGAAGTCTCTTTCCCCTTCCAAACACTATTTGAGACTACGCCTTTGACAAATGTTTTTTGTTGCGCCACCCTCCGTGATGGAGTCAGGACTTAGGATAAATTATGGTTAGTCCTTGCAGAGATACAGTGGGGCAAAAAAGTATTTAGTCAGCCACCAATTGTGCAAGTTCTCCCACTTAAAAGATGAGAGAGGTCTCCAATTTTTATCATAGGTATACCTCAACTATGAGAGACAAAATGAGAAACAAAAAAATCCAGAAAATCACATTGTAGGATTCTTAAAGAATTTATTTGCAAATTATGGTGGAAAATACGTATTTGGTCAATAACAACAGTTCATCTCAGTACTTTGTTATATACCCTTTGTTGGCAATGACAGAGGTCAAACGTTTTCTGTAAGTCTTCACAAGGTTTTCACACACTGTTGCTGGTATTTTGGCCCATTCCTCCATGCAGATCTCCTCTAGAGCAGTGATGTTTTGGGGCTGTCGCTGGGCAACACGGACTTTCAACTCCCTCCAAAGATTTTCTATGGGGTTGAGATCTGGAGACTGGCTAGGCCACTCCAGGACCTTGAAATGCTTCTTACGAAGCCACTCCTTCGTTGCCCGGGCGGTGTGTTTGGGATCATTGTCATGCTGAAAGACCCAGCCACGTCTCATCTTCAATGCCCTTGCTGATGGAAGGAGGTTTTCACTCAAAATCTCACGATACATGGCCCCATTCATTCTTTCCTTTACACGGATCAGTCGTCCTGGTCCCTTTGCAGAAAAACAGCCCCAAAGCATGATGTTTCCACCCCCATGCTTCACAGTAGGTATGGTGTTCTTTGGATGCAACTCAGCATTCTTTCTNATATATACAGTGGGGCAAAAAAGTATTTAGTCAGCCACCAATTGTGCAAGTTCTCCCACTTAAAAGATGAGAGAGGTCTCCAATTTTCATCATAGGTATACCTCAACTGTGAGAGACAAAATGAGAAAAAAAAAATCCAGACAATCACATTGTAGGATTTTTAAAGAACTTATTTGCAAATTATGGTGGAAAATAAGTATAAATCAATAACAAAAGTTCATCTCAGTACTTTGTTATATACCCTTTGTTGGCAATGACAGAGGTCAAACGTTTTCTGTAAGTCTTCACAAGGTTTTCACACACTGTTGCTGGTATTTTGGCCCATTCCTCCATGCAGATCTCCTCTAGAGCAGTGATGTTTTGGGGCTGTCGCTGGGCAACACGGACTTTCAACTCCCTCCAAAGATTTTCTATGGGGTTGAGATCTGGAGACTGGCTAGGCCACTCCAGGACCTTGAAATGCTTCTTACGAAGCCACTCCTTCGTTGCCCGGGCGGTGTGTTTGGGATCATTGTCATGCTGAAAGACCCAGCCACGTCTCATCTTCAATGCCCTTGCTGATGGAAGGAGGTTTTCACTCAAAATCTCACGATACATGGCCCCATTCATTCTTTCCTTTACACGGATCAGTCGTCCTGGTCCCTTTGCAGAAAAACAGCCCCAAAGCATGATGTTTCCACCCCCATGCTTCACAGTAGGTATGGTGTTCTTTGGATGCAACTCAGCATTCTTTCTCCTCCAAACACGACAAGTTGAGTTTTTACCAAAAAGTTCTATTTTGGTTTCATCTGACCATATGACATTCTCCCAATCCTCTTCTGGATCATCCAAATGCTCTCTAGCAAACTTCAGACGGGCCTGGACATGTACTGGCTTAAGCAGGGGGACACGACGGCACTGCAGGATTTGAGTCCCTGGCGGCGTAGTGTGTTACTGATGGTAGCCTTTGTTACTTTGCTGCCAGCTCTCTGCAGGTCATTCACTAGGTCCCCCCGTGTGGTTCTGGGATTTTTGCTCACCGTTCTCGTGATCATTTTGACCCCACGGGGTGAGATCTTGCGTGGAGCCCCAGATCGAGGGAGATTATCAGTGGTCTTGTATGTCTTCCATTTTCTAATAATTGCTCCCACAGTTGATTTCTTCACACCAAGCTGCTTACCTATTGCAGATTCAGTCTTCCCAGCCTGGTGCAGGTCTACAATTTTGTTTCTGGTGTCCTTTGACAGCTCTTTGGTCTTGGCCATAGTGGAGTTTGGAGTCTGACTGTTTGAGGTTGTGGACAGGTGTCTTTTATACTAATAACGAGTTCAAACAGGTGCCATTAATACAGGTAACGAGTGGAGGACAGAGGAGCCTCTTAAAGAAGAAGTTACAGGTCTGTGAGAGCCAGAAATCTTGCTTGTTTGTAGGTGACCAAATACTTATTTTACCGAGGAATTTACCAATTAATTCATTAAAAATCCTACAATGTGATTTCCTGGATTCTTTCCCCCCATTCTGTCTCTCATAGTTGAAGTGTACCTATGATGAAAATTGGAGACCTCTCTCATCTTTTAAGTGGGAGAACTTGCACAATTGGTGGCTGACTAAATACTTTTTTGCCCCACTGTAACTGGGTGGGGATGGGGGTAAGATTGGGTTCAGGTTAAGGTAAAGGGAAACACAAACCGATAGGGAAACAGACTTTGACACAACAGCAGAAGTAAAACTCAGATTCATTTTCTACATAGATAATGTTATATGACTTCCAAAGCTGGGATGAGCATGATGCTGCAGTCATTGTCTGATTCGTCCATTGGCTGGTCATACTTCTAGGTACTTCTGAGTATGGCCTTCTACTGCTTCTATTGTGTGAATGCCTATCACGACACAATTGGTGGACATGGCGGTTATGTTCAGTGTCCCCATGCGGCCTTTTGTCAACCCCCTTTGGTCTGTTGTGAGAGTGATCTGTTGAGGCAGTAGATCTGTGCGACGCTTTGGTGTTTGTTGTCACCTCCTAGGCAAAGGGGAAAACAACTGAACTTGCCAGCTCAGTTTCCTAAGCCATCTGTGTCATCTTCCTTATCTCGTGCATTGAGGGGTACGCGTCAAGTACAACGTGAATGCGTACACACGGATGGAGGTTTTGTAAGAACAAGGACTTGAATGTGGAGTTTTCTTCTAAGCCTGGTGCTTTAGAGCTGGTCTTCAACACAAGTTTACCTTTCTCCCTTTGGGTTGCATGGGGCAAGTCAATTAGATTGTGGTCTGGCTCCCTAAAGTAATTGTTGATGTTGTGATCACAGTTGTCTGGATCAAAATGTTCAATGTCCTTAACTATAAACTCAAGCACTTCAAGGAAGGGACATTGTGAGGTCCTTCCTGGTGAAGGCAAGACTCTGTGGCCCTTGAGCCTGTCCGACCCAGGAGCTTTCCTCAGGTGTAACTTGGAGAGGATGGAAATGACCTTCTGCTCCTCAACACTGATTAGTGTAGGGGCGTGGCTGGTGTTTATGGGTCTGGGCACTGTATCTAGGCTGGTTTCTGAGCTCTGCCCATCATTGTCTCGAGACCCTGCCACTCCTTCCTCCCCTGGTGAACTTCTCCTCCATCTTATTTTTGTATTGGAGTGTAGCGTGATAAGGAGATGATGATGATGAATAATTCTACATCTTTCTTTGAGAAAGAATTAAAGTGTGGGACAGACCTGGTCCCTGCCATAAAACAAGTCTCTGGTAAGACTCAAGGATGACGTTTCCCTAAACATCATGTTATCTATATGACCTCCAGGCCATAAACCAGGACCCACCAGGACTCAGGGAGGACATTAAGAGAAAGCTAAGTGACAATTGCCCAATTTACGACAGGTCTGTAGCCAACTAGTCTAATACTCCACATTCCAGGATCTGGACTGAAGACTCTGAACTCTTGACACCAGAACAAAGGAACTGTCTTTGTCATGCTGAATTAAATGTATATTAATCAATATGCTGTGTTTAACTNTACCTGTTGTGTTGTTTGTCCTGGGAGGGCGTGGGCTCGTCATCCACCACCTGCCGTGAGCGCCAGCCTCCGCACCTGTTATCCATCTTCTCATCAGTCTGCAGTATTTCAACCCCGGCTCTTCATCCACTCAGCGCCAGATCATTGCTTCTTACCTACGGGTAGACTGCACCACGGCTCCTAGACTTTGTTTGTATCCATTCGTTTCAGTATCTGTTCGCCTGTCTAATCCTTGTCGCTTTCTCCTTCACCAGATCATCTCCTCCCCCGGAACCAAGCTCGCTGCCCCTCATCTTCTTCCACAGCTCACGCCCTCCTTGTCTCGCCGGATCCTCTGACCACAGCTCGAGTTCTCTTCCCCGGACCACCTAAATAAACTCCCTTTTGATTCCCGCTAACCTGTTGTTCCTTTGTTCATGGATCTCCACGCTAGTTCACAACAAAGCTAGTCTTAATACTCCCACATTACAGGATCTGGACTGAAGACTCTGAACTCTTGACACAAGAACAAAGGAACTGACTTTGCCATGTTGAATTAAATGTATATGAATCAATATGCTGTGTTTAACTAACCCTCTGAAAAGTACTGAAGTTTAACGTTTAACATTCTGATTTTGATGCAGGTAAAATGGAAACTGAACCAACAGCAATGGTTTACAACTATCCACTAATACAGATAAAGATAAAGTGTGTGTGATGTTTGGTTTGTTTAATAGATAATGAAACAGGAAATGTTAATATGCCTTTACATAACATGTAAATTGATCCTAGCTTGTAATGAGATAAGATTTAAGCTTAAATGCCTGATACAATCCTTGAGTGCAGATGTGTCTGTGTGGGTTTAAGCCCCCTTCTTCTGCATCTCCCCCTCCTCTTCTACTCTCCTGTAGCAGAGATCAGAGCTGGATGGCCTATAATACTTACTATTTTACTTACTTAATCTGCTATACCTATGGAGATACTGTACGTGGATATACATAGAGATCTCTGTGCATGGGTTAAGTTATGTGTCACTGAATTGTTAACAGATTTCCTAATTGTGACACTCACACACACACACACCCACACACACAGCATGTGCTGTGACAGAGACATCTCTGTGATCAAAGGATCCCTGGTATATATTGAGTTTATTCTGATTCACTCACCAATTTGCTGTTCATATAGGTACACCTATGCATATATACTGTATGCAGATATGGTAAATATGTATGTGTGTTGTTACAATAACATGTTGTTTATAACGGCCATTTAAACCTGGTTTAACACTGTCTGTGACTGTCTTTATAAGGTGTTTGGTATCGTTCTGCAGCAGAGAATGCCACGCTATTAAATATGGAAGCATTAGACATGTGATCAACTTTATTAACTAAATTCATTATTTAGAAAGAAATTAGAACCAAGAAAATAGTTACGATATAATAGATCTAGGGTGGGTGGAGTAAAGTTTCCCGCCGTGGACAGCAGACATCGACGCCCCCTTTACAGAAGACTATAAGACAAGAAGACTCCCTAGAGAAGATGCTTTTTTTGGCTTTTTGCGTTATCCTGCTCTTTGCTTGAATTCTATACTCGGTGCTATCGGCCTCGTCCCAGGCGAGCGGGCCACTGGTCCGTTCGTCCGGAGACCTGCGCATGGCTCTGCTCTTTAGAGCCTGACCACTGGCCTATACCGAGCGGGCACAGAAGATTGCCCATCAGCGGTATCCGAACCGCACCGAACTTGCTGAAGGCCCTCGCCTCGTCCAGCCAACTTTGGAAACAAGAACTGTCTGAAAGAAGACTGTTCCACCTCTGTGTTCTAACACCACAAAGTTAGAACTTAAGAAACTCTGAATCCTGCACACGCCAGCCCAGTGGGGTGTGTGAAGATGTTATCATTCCACTCCCTGCTGACAGAGAGAGAAAACCCGATTCAAGCCGAATTGCTACGACGGATTGAACGTACCCTGAAGATGCCTGATGAAGAGACTGGCGTCTCGAGCCGAGTTGCCGTGTGGGGACGAGCACACCCAAGGAGGCCCGAAAGCTCCAGAACGGGCCCACACGAGAAACGTCTCCCTCTTCCCTTCCGGAGAGACGTCTGCCCTGGCTATCTGAAGCACCAGGTGAAACTTTACTTTCCTGTGATATTGGGGTTGATGCTATAGATTACCTAAAGTAATTTAGCGTTAGATCAAGAATAGGATCATCCTTCAATAATCATAAGTAACCTAAAACATTTCACTCTGCTTCCTAATAAGCTCTCAGCTGCTGAACGATGCATTAAGGTGATTTCACTGGTCAGTGTTAAAGNTGCGTCATCCGGTATACAATGGTCTTCATTTCATGTATTAATTGTCTGTCGTTGTATTCAGAATTTCATTCATACATTTATTAATTGTTCATCGCTGTGTAGTCATTTGATTTGATCCTTAGTTTTTTCTAAGCTTATTTAGTTTATTTGTTTCATTTATAAATCTTATTGTGTATGGTTATGACATTATTTTGATCCCACGCGTATTCATTTGATTCATTTTTGGTTGCATCTATTCATTTATTTGTCTGTCTGGTTTTATCTCAAAGGTGGTTTCCAGAAACCTAGGGGATCATTTCTGTTATTCAGTCAGAAACATTATTTTGGTTCCCCCGTGTTTGTCTGTCTGGTAGTTATAGTTGTATGTGTAGTTAGTAGTTTAATAAACTTTCATTCATAAAGAACGTGATCACTATGTGGTTTGTGTGTGTTAAGTATTAAGGTCACTGTACACAAGTCAAGAACTCTGTAGCAACCTTTAGACTGAGACTGAATTAATTAATTAATTGGCTATCTTTTTCCCTTTTTCAAGGGTGGTGCCCCGAGGTGAATTTAACATTAGTTGAATTCTGTTATTTAATATAAATTTTGATTATTTCTGATAGCCGAAGTTGAGTGTCATATCTCTACTTCAATATACACACATGCGTATTAAGACCCAGGTATCTTGTACTGCTGTGTAAGACTAATATCGCTACAGTTATTTTGGTGCCCCGTATTTGAAAATATAACAATAACGTGTTTCCGCTACATTATTTTGGTGCCCCGGTGTAACACTTCCTTACCCCTACAGGAGCCAGCTTCATTTTGTGCTTCAGCTCCCTTTTCAGTTCATTGATGCGTTTTTTGTATCCCTGTATAAATGCCCTTTTTAATTTAGGTTGAGACAGTGTTGTAGCTCTCTGTTGAACCAGGGTTTGTTATTTGGATAGAGCCTGACATGACTGCAGGTATGTGTTGAAAAAGAACATCGTTTTTCATTTTTACTGTCTTGAGTATACAGTAAGAGCATTTATCACGGCTCTATGGATGGCAATGTCAGTCGGTGGGTCGGTCCACCACTTTGGTCCAGAATTAAATATCTCAACAAATATTAGATTTATTGCCCAGGCATTTTGCACAGATGTGATCCCCAAAAAAATGAATCCTCATGACTTTAGTGATCCCTTGACCTTCATTTAGATTTTGGGTGAAATGTCTCAGAGAGAGATTGGATGGATATGTCAAAAAGATTTATCCATAGGATGAATCCAAACAACTTTTTAGATGCCCTGACGTTTCATCAAACACCACGCCATTAGACACCATAATGTAATTTGAGTGAACAGATCTAAAATCATAACACAATTGTAATGTCATGACTCAGGAAATGCAGGACAGTGGGGATAGGACTCAAATGCAGACAGATGAGGCAGCAGGATGATTTTGGTGATTTATTGAATTGAGCTAGTGATGGGTCGCACCGTGCCGATGATTCGGAGCATGTGTCGAGAAATCCCGGAAGTTTTTAGTGAAGCGCGTATCGACGCTTTGTGTCGTTTAGGGCGAGTGACGTCACAGATGACGTTCAAAGCCTTGCTGGTTCAGGAAGTGGTTCAAGTATAGGCGCGATTTATGAACATACCGCAATGGATCCGTTCACACTTCGTGGGTTAGTGTTGGAGATTTGTTGGTTTGTGTGTGACATAGAGGTGCATTTAGTTATACTGCCCCTTACCTTGTTAAAACACTGCAACAGTTTGAAAACAATTGTTCCCCTGTCATTATGAGTTATTCAAAAGTTGACATTTATTGATAAACATTTGACAAGTAATATTAGATTCCATTGTATTGTCATGTAACGTACCCATAATAAACTAAACAAAAATAGAAATTTTATGAATGAATACATGAACGATACATGAAATGCATTTATTAAGATGAACTTTTTTCTTTTACTTGGCAGTCATCCCCATGGATGCACATGAAGCCTTGAGAAATGAACCTATTTGTGAACCATTTGGCTGGAAGGCTTCAGGGCTTCAAGAGGCTTCATCTCACCATCACTAAATTGAGCTCACAGACAGGTGCTGGCATGTTGCGGTCCAGGTTACAGAATCTCGTAGGCACATGGTAACTAGGATGAACTGACACTAAAACAAAGGAAATGAACCGGTATATGTAGGGAGTGGCTGATGAGGGGATGAGGTGCAGGTGGGGAGATGGTGATTGCAAGGCAGATGGGAGTGGCACTATCTGGAATGACAGGGGAAAGTCTGAGGGCATCTGGTGGACGGCTTGAGTATGACAGGTCTGTGGAGAAGGAACATACAGTACATCAAACCTGCAACGCAAGATCGAGCCCCCTTTTGGGGAAACAATCATGCTTGTAAGTGTTGGTGAATAATTGCATTAAGTTCATGAGGCATAGTTCCTAATTCATTTTATAATTTGATGTAATAAATAAACAATAATATATTGATGTAAAGTTAAAAGGTTAAAATTGAAATCTGATGTAATTAAATAGCTCGTTTAGACAGTACAGGAATGTAAAACAGATAAAAATGAACATAAGTGACAGACAAGGTTGTAGCCACTTGGATATTAGTTTATTGTTTCTGTTTCGAAACTAATGTTCTGTGTTAGCAGTTCCACTATGACAGAATTTCTTGGCGGATTTCATCGATGGACTGTGTACAGTTGAACAAGAGCGGTGTCTCTCACAAAGAACCTTTATTGCATTTAAGACAATATTTATCGGCGTCTGGAGCTAAAACAGGCAGTCATGGGAAACTCTCAGAGACTTCAAAGACCCTCTTTCCATGACAAGCAGCCAACAAGGTATTTTGGTTTGCTTGTTGAATTTGCTTTGTTTATTTTCGCGCCAAGCGTTATTTGTATAGTTTCATGTGCTGTATAGCTGATGTATTTCGTGACCTGTTTGTTCATACAGTTCTCACGGCGTGACAGAAACGTGAAGCCAATGTAAAACAAGTGGCCAAAGCAATAAACGCCCATTCATAAAGAACTGACCTGTGTCTGCGATGTCATGAAGAGAGTTACAATGCTTTCACATACGGAGATAAACAGGAAAATGCCAAAAAGTTGCTTTGTGGGAGGTTGTAAAACTAAGAAACAACCTTATTAATAACCAAGGCTTTCACACTGAGATTTGAGATACATGAATATTCACTGTCAGTGTTGTAAATAGCTAAATGATGCTGGTGACAGTTACTACTGATGGATAGCTAGCTTGAGTGGGAGGCTGCTGGAGTACAGTCATAACATTACAGTAGAGCAGACTGTTGTCTCCAACTAAATCTTAGGCTAGCCTAGTTCAAACTGTTGGCTATTAACAAGTTGGTTATTTACAAACAACACTTAGCCTAATGATACCTGGTGATTCAGGGGAAGACTTAAGGGCTAGAGTGCTGAGCAGGAGGCCGGCGGTTGGGGTGCAGGGCAGGCGGCTGAGGTTCAGGGTGTTATGATGTGTGTAGTGGACCCAAATGCGGACAGACTCCATCGTGTCTGAATTGAAGGATTTATTGCAATGATCACAGAGAATGGTGGTAGAAGGAACGGAGAGGGGGGGTGGCAGGAAGATGACTGGAACCGCTGGCACTGGATAGACGAGGGTGATGGTTTGGTGTGGGCTGTCGCAGGTTGCGGATGAGAGGAGGATGTAAACACTGGCGAGCGAGTAGGCAGTAAGGCAGAGGGTCTTGATCCTGAAGCACTGAGAGAAGAAATGACAAGAATTACTAATAGCCGTTGACACTAGAAAAATACACGCTAAAGACTCTTAAACTCAGTAAGTTGACCTGAAGCGTTAACTACCACTGTAGCTGGAACAATGATCTGGCAATGAGTGGGTGAAGAACCGGGGTAGATATACTGCAGGCTGATGAGCTTGATGGAGAGCAGGTGTGCGTAATCAGAGTTGCCGTCAGGTGCCTCACGGAGGCAGCACCACGTCACACAGACACAGAAACAAACAAGGGATCACAGGAGACGTAAGGGAGGGGGAACACAAAGAAACATAAGGGTCAAAAACTAGAGACACGGCAGTGGCCGTGACACAGGGCAGAGTACAGGACGGGCTGACCGCTGGAGTGCAGATCAGGAGGCAGGCAGCTGGAGGTCTGGCTGGGCATTGGCGAACACTGCCGATTGATGATCTGGGAGGTCTGGCTGGACGTTGGCAGGGGCTGTTAACTTGAGGTCTGGATGGGCGTTGGCAGGGGCGGCCAACTTGGATTCTGTCTGGGCATTGGCTGGTACAGGCAACTGGGGTTCTGACTGGAGGTCGGCAGCGGTGGCCGACTGGGTTTCAGGTAGGGCGTCAGCAGGGACGGCAGATGGGATTTCAGGCAGGGTGTCGGCAGGGACGGCCAAAAAAAGACACCAACCTCCAAACTCTATATACGGAGAATCACTCTTACTACAGCCCCATGCACAGTGCCTCGGCATATGGAGTTGCTTAGCTATGAGTGGACATTGTTGTTCAGGGAAGGGGTTTAGCGAACTGTCAATTAATGACTACATAAAAATGACATATTAAATCAAGGATCTAGCTTTTTCTGGAGCCTGCAATTGTATCTCGGTGTACTTCATTGGAGTTTGCTCAGTCATCATGGAAATATCTGAGCTGTCATAATGTGATCTAATTGTTGTTGCATATGGGTCATAACAACACGGTTGGACTTTTGACGCCCCTCCACTGACTCCTGGTCATTGCCTTTGACCTATTCCAAGTTGACGCTGTGACTGGTTTTTGTCTGGTGTTCAGAGACAGCTGATGTCTGTTTTCAGTGTTCATTCATTCTCTTGTCCAGGGTCCCTGTGGTTTCACCAATGTTGTGTTCCCCTTAACTGTTGCTTTTGATACCATACACGATGGACAAGTTTTCATTCAATTCTTATCTTCAAGGTGTACCAGCAGAGGTCTTATGATTGAACAGTTTTTTGGGAAGTGCTGACGTGGTTACACAGAAGTCCTGGTAGATGAAACTAACTTGCACATGAACTGATTAAATACAGGAAGAAAGTGGGCCTAGAATTGGTTATGCCAAACTGCCCAAATCCAACATGTCGACGAGAGAGTGGAGAGCTTGGACGGAGCTCCGGAAGGCTGATTCCATCACCATTTTTCTAGCAATGTTAAGTACATCATGGCAAAAAAACTATTACTAGTACAGTTTTTAATAAAATATAATTAAAAAAAACATAGTTGAGACAAAACAGCTTTTTGTAGAAATCAGAAAAAACTTTATTGTCATTCACAAGGCAATGGAAATTAGACTTTGCCATGGCTCACAAAACATACACATAGTGTTAACATATTG
This sequence comes from Maccullochella peelii, assembly GCA_002120245.1. Classification (NCBI taxonomy): domain Eukaryota; kingdom Metazoa; phylum Chordata; class Actinopteri; order Centrarchiformes; family Percichthyidae; genus Maccullochella; species Maccullochella peelii. The sequence continues at coordinate 71,586 of LKNJ01002527.1, forward strand.
GGTAAAAATGACCATTTCTATTGTGAGCTTCCAACAGTAATATTCAGGCAACCTTTCATGTGAAGAGAAAAAAATAAAGATACAAAGGGTTATTTCCCTGGCTATTTACTTTGTGCTCTATTGTCTATATAGAATCTTTTTTGATACTAGTCAATAGTCAGAATTTTTCATATCCTAACCACAGGGGCCTTAGCTATGAAGAGTTGGGCCAAAAGCATTTTATAGGAAAAAAATAGTGAAGAAATCAATAGGTTTGTCTGGGACAATAGGCTGTGTGAACAGGTTTAAATCACCAGGGTAAGGTTAACCAGGGAGCAGTGTGGAAAACCCTGTCATATCAAAGCATACAATACACCTGTCAGTCCACATGGGGGTAGGCTCTGTCAGGGTCAAGAATAATCATATCAATTATATAAAGAAGCAGCAAGGAGCAAATCTAAACCAGATGTCCTCTTCAAGTTTGATTTTGACTATAGTCTAATTAAAATGTTCAGTTAGAAACAAAAAAAATTGGATGGAATGAGAGGGCTAAATAGGTAACAAAACATGATCACTATTGCTGTCACAGTCTATATTTTAATATGTCTTTGTCCCAAATCCCAAATGTATTCAAATATCTTTTTATCTTTTATTTTATGTGTTATAAAGGTGTTTCTGTCAACCTTAGTGACTGAATATTATTTAAAATGAAACTTATTTATTTAGAAGAAGCATAATAGCATCTAGACACACATTTCTATTTTATCATAATTTTATTATAGAATACAAAGGAAAAATATATACCAGTGTAGTATGAATATTTCAGGTTGAGAGATAAAACAGTATTATTGTTACCCAGCTAAAACAGATCCAAAATTTTGAATATCCTACATACTGTATTAATAGTAATGATGATAGCGTGATTAAATAAAATTATTATCATATATCTGAAAAAATAACAATGTATGTGCATCATTTTGCAGTGTTTACCAGCTCAGTCCACTACCATGTCACTTCTCCCCTAAGGATCAGCAAGAAAGGAAAGGAAACGTGGTTATAATTTCCATATTGTTCACAGTGCTAAGATATCATCTCTAATACAGATTATATTTTGTACTCACATGTGATTGGTCCAATGGTGAGGGGTTCAAGCTGAGCTGAGTTGGGGACAGAGCGATATTCCCTCCTTCTGCAAAACTTTGAGGTAGGAAGGGGTAGAATGATGAGAGACCTATACCCAGTGTTTGGCTATAAAGCATTTATTGCTGATTGATTCTTTTGAATAAGTGAGAGGATGAGTATCTGACTCACTGGAACACAGTTTTCGCTCCTCTTGTCACATAGCCTTAGTTTGCAGTGAAGGAAGATGCATGAGTTGTCACCCTGGAGAGGGAAGAGCAGGGCAGAGAATCGAGCACGGAGGGACAGGCCGTTCTCAACCACTGATACATGTCGAGGGTCAGTAGGACACCTGGCAAAGATTTTAGACTGAGTCATTAGGACCATTACACATCACCATAGATTTTACATTCCAGTCCACACTCTCTTTGAGTACAAACCATCTATATTAGGAGAGACACATACCTGTGATGAATGAGAAAGTATTGCATGTGGTCGTCATGGTTTGAGGATTGAGTGGTATAGCAGTCCTCCAGAACAACTGCGAATCTTGGATCACTCTCAGCCACAGACACTTCCACATGCAGAGCAGAGCCCACTGTCAGCGTGACCGGACCCTCTGGGTAGCTGTATGCATAGTTGGAGTCGCGGAAAAGATGCATGTTGGCTGTGGCTTTGGTACCTGACCCTGAAAGGCCACCTTCATGGCTGTTGAGAAAGAATGACAATTAGAGATGTATTTCATCCCTGCAGTGATGTACTTCTATTAAGTGTGTTGTTGTTATAGTGAAGGATGAAAATAGAAGACTGACAACAGTAGTGGTCTGATTGCAGCTTTCATGCTGGTGTTGGTTTCCAAGGGATAGGCACAGGAGAACTGAATAATCTCAGGTAGAACCAAGGAACCGTTACTTGGAGGGTAGAAAAACAAGCTGTTGGAGTAGATGGCATGGGTGTTGTTGGTCTGAAAGAAAAAGGATAATTAATGAGTCAGCTGTATAATCAAGTCATATTGAGTTGAAAGATGATCTTGAGGACAGATCTTAATAGTGAAAAAGCTTTTGGCCTCATTCTCAAACCATTTATCCTTAATAATTTGGTTAGGTCATATCATGGCTGATACTCCTTGATGACTTCCTGATCTGCCAAGCTATAGCTCAACCTGACCTCTGACCTCACTGCAGAGAAGTAGGTGAGAACAGTTTTCTGTATCAAAATCAATAAAATGTCTATAAGAATTGTAGTAAAAAAAACTGCAGTAAAAACTTTAATGCAGTAGAAAATAGTACTTCAAAATAAATACAGTATAATGTTGTTACTGTATACACACATAAATGTAATGAGCACATTAGAGGTGCTTAACAACTCCCTGCCAGCTGAAAATGTGTGCTTATTCAGGCTTTATGAATCTGCTTCATAATGTACAGAGATGTGAGGGAAAAGGAGAGAGACTGGAGGGAATAACAGACAGAACTGGGGTGTCTGGTTTTGCTCCCACAGACACAGTTGTTGCCTTTGTTGCTAACTAGCTTACAGCTAACATCTGTACAGTTGGTGCATTGGCTCTTTGGGACAGTCAGTTGACAGGCGAAAGGCGAAAATCTGAACTTGCTTTCTATCTGAACACACCTTAAGTCACAGCAAACATAGAGATAAATATACATAGCAGTTAAGAATCATACCAGTACAAGAGAACAGAAAATTAATAAATAAAATAGGCATATTAAAAACTAATCAGGTTATTAAAAAGTAGTTAATCTCACCATCAGTTTGTTTCCACAGATGCCAGCTTGACGTGGCACTTGGTACCACACAGTGTTATCATGCACTCTGTAGCTGGAACAGTAAGGGGCTGCCAGGTGACCAGAGAATGCATTCAAACCAGATGACAGCAGGCTGCCAAAATGCACACCAACTTCAAGCTGATTGCGAGAGCAAACAAGCTGAGAGGCATGGAGTAGAAGTTGCTCATCTAAAACAACAAGAAAAGAAAAAGTGTGAGCGGAAGAGATTTGGATTTACTTTGATTTCATTCAAAACCTTCGAAAGTAAAATTAACAAACTAAAATGCTAACTGAATTGTAAAGTATACATATTTACCTTCACAGATGACACCAGCATCCTCTCCATGATGACAGTTGTGGGATCCAAACCCTTGATGTGCACAGTCTGTTATTGATGACTCATTTCCTGAACACTGAACATTGTCCAACCAGATTGGTCCACTTCCCTGTCCAAAATGTGCCCTTTGTGGTGCTGACACAGGTCTGCCGCAGCCCAGCTGTCGACAAACAACCTGAGCATGGGTCAGTCCCCAGATGTCATCACACACTGCCCCCCACTGGCCGTTGTAGAAGATCTCCACTCTGCCAGAGCAACGGTGGTTGGGGTGGACCAGCCTCACTGCAGAGCTTGAAGGTGGTGTTGGAGCAGGTGTGGTTGTAGTCGAACGTAGTGGTGTTGGAGCAGGTGTGGTTGTAGTCGAACGTAGTGGTGTTGGAGCAGGTGTGGTTGTAGTCGAACGTAGTGGTGTTGGAGCAGGTGTGGTTGTAGTCGAACTTGGTGATGT
>LKNJ01002528.1:0-60281 GCA_002120245.1 Maccullochella peelii
TTATGCAGAGGAAGTGCCCCAGCATCAGCTGGATCGTGGAAATGGAAAGGTCTGATACATTCCTCACCATGGTGTACATCATCCACAGAAGGGAAGTTTGCGTGTGGTCTTCGACTGTGGAGCAGAATTTAAAGGAACCTCCCTAAACAGCCAATTGTTACAAGGTCCTAACCTCACTAGTTCGCTGCTTGGAGTCCTGACAAGATTCAGACAGGAACCCGTAGCACTCATGGGCGACATACAAGCTATGTTCTACCAGGTCAAGATCGCAGAAGAAAACAAAGACTTTCTTCACTTCTTGTGGTGGCCTGAGGGCAGTGTGAGTCAAGACTTTGTGGAATATCGGATGGCTGTTCATTTGTTTGGGGCTGTGTCATCCCCAAGTTGTGCTAGCTATGCACTTAAGAAAACAGCTGAAGACAATGGTACCCACTTCTCTGCAGAGGTTGTCGAAACAGTCAAGCGTAGCTTTTATGTGGATGACTGTTTAAAGAGCCTGCCCTCAGAAGAGGAAGCAGTTCTTATGGTTAAGGCTCTTACAGATATTAGCCAGAGGGGAGGCTTCACTCTGACAAAATGGACCATCAACAGCCGGGTAGTGTTGCAGACCGTTGCAGAAAAACACAGGGCTAAGGACTTAAAGGAACTGGATTTGGATAGAGATGAGCTTCCAGTCGAAACAGCCCTTGGGCTACAGTGGTGTGTGGAGGCTGACTCATTAAAGTTCAAGATGGTGATGAAGGAACAACCTCATACCAGACGAGGAATGTTGTCTGTAATCAGTTCAGTTTACGATCCCTTGGGTTTCCTTGCACCAATAACATTGCCTGCCAAAGTCATGTTACAAGAGCTCTGTAGAAGAAGTCGTGCATGGGACGACAACATACCTGAAGACATTAGACACCAGTGGATAAGGTGGTTGGAAGAGCTGGAAAGCATGGCGTCATTCAAAATCAAGAGATGCTTTAGGCCCAAAGACTTTGGACAACCCACTCTTGCACAACTGCATATTTTTTCTGACGCTAGTGAAGAAGGATTTGGCACTGTTGCCTACATCAGGATGCAAAACAACAGGAGCAGAGTTCATGTCTCCTTCCTGCTTGGTAAAGCAAGAGTCACCCCCTTAAAAGAGGTAACCATTCCCCGTCTATAGCTGACAGCTGCTGTTCTTGCTGTTCAGGTGGATCAGATGTTGAGAGCAGAGTTGCAACTGCCATTGGATCAATCAACATTCTGGTAAAGAAAATAAAGTAACTTTATGTCTGGCTATACATCAGTCTCTAAAAGTGAATTATAGAACAACAGCTACACAAGAGGATGCGTCAATTATGCCAACTCCGGTACAGCAGCCCCTCAGTGACTTGTAGGACTTAGGTTTGTCAAGTCACTACAACACGTTTTCAAATGATTGTAAACTATTTGCAACACATTTTCATGGTTCGGTTAGCTTTATGTTTCTAGTTGTATTCTCTATTTCATGCATTTTCAAAATGAGCTGCTGCTCTCTGCCTCTTACCTGCGCACTGCTGGTGTGAGCCTCTCCTCTCTCGGCTGCTCCAGAGGACCTGCCAGCTGGCAGCCAGATAACATTTTGGATGAGATCAAAGGACACAGACGGGTGAATTTTGAAGTCATTAATAATACGTTTTCTGCATTTTACAAATAATCATTTTAAAACCTGCCGTCTCTAATCCACAGAGGAAAATATTGGACTCGTTACATTTTGATAACCATTAATCTCAGTGTAAAACAAACACACAAGTTAATGTAATATAATTAGAGCTGAAATGATTAGTCAATTAATCAGTTAGTGGGTTGACAGAAAATTCATCAGCAACTTTTTTGATAATCGTCATCATTTTTTGGTTTTTAAGACAAAACAATTTACTTTAATATGGGCTTTAAAACTTGGGCTTTGGGAAAGTGTGATGAGCAACTTTCACAAATTTCTGACATGTTACAGACCAGTTTATCAGTTGATTAAGAAAATAATTTACATATTAATTGATAATGGAAATAATCTTTAGATGCAGCCTTAAATATAATAATAATAATAATAATAATAATAATAATAATTAATAATGGAAGAATTAACCTTTTTTTTCCAACATTCAAATTAAAATTGTTAAAAAATGTAATAACTTTTTTGACATTATAAGAAAACATACTGTATTTCTTAAATTAACTGGACTTAAAGTAGAGTGGATCTTGGCTTGTTCTCACCTTGGTGCTGGTCTGCTGGCTCGTCTGGATGGGGGCACCCTCTCTGGGAGCTAGGGGCCCGTGGACCTGGACCCCCTGGGCTGCAGGAGAGGGTGGATGGACATTGAGAGTAAACGCTTTACTCTCCACGACCAAGGCAGCTGTTGGCTCTGAAAAGGGGACATTGATGATGATGATGATGATGATGATGGTATTGCAGATCATAATAATTATAACAATGACAGCAATGATTACAGTGATGGTGAAGGGTAAGAGCAATGATGAGCTGAGTGATAATGGTTAGAATTACTGGCTCGGTGTCATATTTTAATTGAAACTCACTGTTTTGTGTGTGCTGTTGGACAGCGGAGTCGTCTCCTCCTTTGGAGAGACCAGCAGCCGTGGAATCAGGCTGCTGCTGAGGCACCGAGATGCTGACACGCAGAGGGGAGGGACTGCTGTGGACCGAGGACTGAGGCTGGGAAACAGAAGACTGGACCTGGAGCTGGGGAGCTGAGGCCTGGACCTGGGGCAGAGGCTGGCAAACGGATGACTGGATCTGTACTTGGTTCTGGGCAAATAAGGCCTGTGAGACCTGGAGCTGATGAGGGATCTGGTACTGGACTTGGGGCTCGATGCGAGGCTGGGGAGCTGTGATCTCGGGGACTGAACTTTCAGGTCCAGGCAGAGTGATCTGAGGCCCAGCCGGAGGGGAAAAACTCGTCGGAGCTAGTCTCTCAGTGTCCTGAACGGGAGGGGAGGAGCAGATCAGCGGCGTGTCCTCTGGGTCTGAGTGAAGCGGAGAAGCCGCGACACACTGGTCAGACATCACGGTGCGGGTGTCCTGACCAGAGACTGCATGGGTCTGCGGTTGGGTCTCTCTCTCGTTGGCAACCGGGGAGGCGAGCGACTCCAACGGCACCACAGGCAGCGCTCCGACCAACAGTTCAGATGTGATAGGAGAACTAAGTGCTTGCTGTGGTGGAAATGATGAAGAAAGAAGATGAAGAACTGCAGTTAGATAGATCTTATGGATAATACCAGTTTCCAACTTTACACGCTTTCAAATCCAAATTAAAAACTCTCCTGTTTGTCTGTGCATTTAAATTGATTAATTTTCTCTACTGCACTAGTATTTCCTTTATTAAATTTGGGACAACTTATAGCATTATTGCACTGTAACTGCACTGAAACTCCACGTCTATTTATTCCACTTTAACCAATTTTATTGTCCTCTTTATTGCATTCCAAAGCGGTGTTTTAATGCTTTCTGGACAGCACTTTGCATTGACTCTTGCTATACAAATAAACCCGGCTTGCCATAAGTAACATCAACAGTGGCAATTGTCATTAATGGCTGGCAGACATTACATAGCCCTATATGAATGAAGTATTTTGTTGCTGAAAGAAGACTTTGTAAAAACAGTCCTCTTAATTAATACTATTTTAATAGGAATATTTTTCTGGTATGAAAATAAGACAAAGTCACCTATAAAATAATGTAAATGTAAACCAGCACAAGCATTTCATCCCTGAAGTAGTAGAAATCTGCAGGAATTTGACGAAGCTCTGACCTGTTGCAGATGTTGCATAAAGGCCTCGTTCTGACTCATCGAGTGGGTCACCTCCTCCACTACTTGGGTCATGTCTGCTGGGGGGATCAAAAGTTTAGGGATCTCCACAGCTGGATCGGGGGCCAGAGGTGGTTCGGGAGGCGGCTGCAGGACTGTAACTACAGGAGGAGAGGAGGACTGCAGCCCTGCAGAGGTGTGCTGCACGGACACATGCTGGAGAACATGTCCATAGGGCTACAGCAAGAGAAAAAACAGACATCAGAGCAAGTTAAAATTTAATTTAATATTTTTTAGGGTTTTTGTTTTATGTTGTCGATCTTTTCTTTAGAGTGTGGCGCCGCAGACATTGGGTTTGTCACTTAAATAATTTAAAATGTGATATACTTTTACGTAAATGATAAAAACAACTTTTATGTTGTGTGCTACTTGACTCAAACCTAATGTAACTAGTATTTGGAATGATTTGATTAAAAACACATCTCAACGTAATATAAAGGAGATTCAAATAAATCTAATGGCTGTTTTAACATCACAGATTGGGATGCGGACAGGAGTGAAAACATATTTTCATTAAACCCTTTCTCACCGGTAAATGCCCACGTCTTTCAAAACTCCACGTTCCAAGTTTGTAACCTTGATATTTTTCCAGCCCAAGCCAACATAACCCTGGTGACATCATTAAGGTTATTTATGCCCGATGCCAAACTTCATGTTCACTGTAATCGATTACACCATCCAAGCAAGTTACAGGACTCTAACTGATTTTAATGCTGCACGGAAATTAATGGAAACTGATGTGTGCCAGCAGCTGTAAGCAAAATGCATTCAAACTACTAAAACACAGCAGGTTTGATATCACAATGTGAAATAACGTATACCATGACAGAAGATTTGATCCATATCGCCAACCTCACCTGTGGTAGTTGGTGGAAAGTCTCCTCCGAGCTGGTCCTCTCCTCTTGAATGGCTCTTTCTGGCAGCAGCACCACGGAGGCCTGCTGGAGGCTCAGCTGTCTTTCTGTCACTCCTGTCTGAGGAACCGGGGCCTGGGTAGCAAAAGGCAGCCCCTGAACTACTGAGGGGCCATTAACGATCGAGATGGAAGTGAGATCAGGGGGAAGCACCCCTGAACTGTTGATCAAGGTAATGTGGTTTCCAAGAGCAGGACTGTGGACCAAGGTGGCACGCTGCCCCTGCCCTCCTGGAGTATAGGTTCCAGCCAGCTGCGCTGGCATCTGGAAGACAGTAGGGGGCGCTGACTGTAGCTGCAAAGGTCCTGAAAGGACAGTGGCCTGGCGGAGCGCTAGCTGCCCTGTAGGGGTGGTGAAGACGGGGCTGAAGTTCAGCTGTCGTTGGGGCACAGTTAGGATCTGAGAGCCGTCTACAAGCTGCCCAGCGGAGGGAGTCAGGCTGTGGACCGACGGGCCTTGGTGACTGGGGGTCAGCAGCGGTCGAGCTGCACTGGCAGGCTGAGAGATCGTAACAGGGGACTGGCCTGGAAGAAGGAACTGGCTTTGGCCTTGGAAAAGTCCCTGAGGCTGGAGCACAAAGGAGCCGCCCTGGTTGACCAGCTGCAGGCTGACCTGTTTGTGGAGCTGCTGGGTGTGCTGCGGCGGTGGAGCTGCAGGCTTTTGGCCTGGAGGTTGGGAGAGTAAAATATTTGGTGAGGCAGTCCCAGGAACAAACGTTAGACCTGGAGTGTGTTTTTGCCCAGAAGGCTTGGGGCTGATTTGAACCAGTCTGGGATGAATGCTGATAGGCAGCTTGGGTTGGATGGGAAGAGGGGCACGCTGCAGGAGGATGCCCGGTGCTGCTGATGCTGCTGTTGCTCTCAGGGTTGGGGTGATAAGAGGACGACTGGTCACACTGGGAACAGCCTTGTGGATGATCATACTGGATCCCTGGGCAGGACTAAGTGAGAAGGAGGTCTCTGGAGAAGCAGCAGGGAACACATTTCCAGGCAGGAGCCCCATCAGCTGAGGAGGGGCAGCGGGTTTTAGAGAAGGGCAGCCTGGCCCGACAGCCAAGAGGGAGGGCTGGGGAGGCTCCACTGCTGCCTGGGTGTCTCTGGGCAACGCCGGGGTGACAGGCAAGGTCACAGACTTGGGTAAGAATGGTATAGTGGGCGGAGAGAGGAGAGGGGCAGGTGAGTACAGGGACAGGCTGTCCCCAGATTGGGCCAGACCTGCCTCCAGAGCCATGGTTTGCTCTGTGATCTCAGCCTCCTGCAGGCTCTGCTGGAGGATATCACATGCCACCTCTGCCTCCTCCGCTTCCTCCACTTCTCCCTTCTTTGCCTCAAATCCAGCCTCCACAGGTGTCCCGCCCTGCACCACCTGTGGGTCTTCTCCACCCTCCGGTGATGATAAAAGGGCCTCCTCCAGGAAGGACAGGTCCACACACCCAGGTGGAGGTGTGTCCGGGGAATCCCTGCCATCTCCCAGCAGAGAGACGGGGCTCTAGAGGAAGAAACAGCAAAAGATAGAAAGAGAGGTACAGACAGCAGGATGAAGGAGAGAGTGTGAAAAGGAGGGGAGAAGTGTGTGATTAGTAGGAGTTAACAGGAAGCAGTTTCTGGCACAGAAGGAGAGAAAAAAAAATCATTCTCCTGGGGAAAATGCTGGTTGTTGTGACGCTGCTGGCTGTGGATCCAGACACTCACCGGGGCATCTGTGAAGAGGGAGGGCTCCCCAGAGGAGGAGTTAATGAGCAGGTCTTCAGTCTGCAGCTGGTGGGATGAAATCAGTCGATTTTAGGTTGGGCTCGCAAAGTCGTGGTGAGAAATGCACGCAGTATTACATTGCGACTCTCTTTCACACTGTCAGCCCTCCTCCACACATCTCGCACAACCGTGTGCCAAGAAATATTCCCATCTCGAATTTATCATTTGCACTATTGATTTTTATTTTATTTGAGTCCCTCTCTATTTAAGACTCTTTTGTTACCTCATTGGTCCCATGAAGGAAGTCGTTCAGGGCTTGGGGGTCACTGCGAAGACGAAGACAGGACGGAGATTAAAATCAGAATCAAAACCAGTTAAATCTTGGTGGATATTTGGTGCAAACCAAGAATTTTGCACATGATGCACTATGAAATCTAAATATAGCAAGCGATAACAAAGCCCTGTCCAAATTATTTTATTGCTTACTTTTGATCATCTACAGGATCATTTTTATTCTGTTGAATCCAAATAAGAATCAGACAGACTCACCACAAAACATCAAGTAGACAAGTCCCATCTTCATCCTCCATGTCAACTAAGAGGGAAGAGGAGGACAAATGCAATCATGTGAACATTTAAATTATTGGGATGAAGGGAAAACCAATGCATTACACCATTATTACTGTTGTCATGGCTGCAGCTACTGATTATTTTCATTATTGCAGATGGTGATTTTAATTTTTACAATACAATAACAGTATCACTAAGGTTGCTATTCACCATGTGAGAAATATCTAAAAAATAAAAGGCTTTCTATCCCAGTCTGACTCAGAAAAATGTATGCATGCCTCTGTCATGATGAGGCTAGACTATACTACAGTTTTCTGTTTTGGGGTCTTTCATGCTGAAACCAGACGTAGCTCATTCAGAAAACTGCTGCACGGCTCTAAAATCATCACTCTCGTCCTCAGAAACCTCCACTGACAACATGTTGTTTTCTGAGTTTAAGATCCTCCTGTTGGTATACAAAGCTCCTAATGGCCTCGCTCTACAGTAAACATCAGACATGCTCTCATTTTACAAACCCAGCAGATCTCTCAGGTCAAAAGGTTCATTTAAAAGCAACTTAAATACCTTTTTATTTGGTTAGCATTCTCCTTAAGCAATCTACTCGTGCCTTAGCATTGTTGTTGTATTTGTATGGATGTATGAACAATATATGTACTTATTTGCCTTTGTTTTATTATCCTGTAAAGCACCTTTAACTGATTGTGTATGAATTGTTCTTCAATTAATCAATTGTTTGACCTATAAAGTCAGAAAATTGTGAAAAAAGCTCATCACAAGTTCCCAGAGCCCAAGGTGACATCTTTAAATTGCTTTTTGTGTCTGACCAGCAGTCCAGAGATCCAAAGAAATTCAATTTACAATGATATAAAACGGAGAAAAGCGGAGAATCCTCGCATTTGAAAGGCTGGAAGCAGTTGATTTATCGACTAGTTGCTTCAGCAGTAACTCTTGTCCAGATCTGTGGTTCCCAACCTTTTTGATTTAAAATAAAGTCATGTCTTCCTGTGACTCCTTATCACAGCTATTGGCCTCAGTGTGTACATGAGTTGTGAGAGGTTCAACCAAAGAGTGATTTTCTCTCTCAGACTGTTTCATTTGAAGGATTTTTAGAGGCTAGTAGAAGTGAAAGTATCCAGTATTTCACAAGAAAAGAAGCAACAAAAAAATTGAGAAATATAGATCATTTTGTGTAATGTCAGTATCAGACAACCCCTCAATTTTGGGGATCCCTGACCACAGGATGGGAATCACTGGATGTAACATTTTGAAGATATCATGAAGCAATTTGTCATCATTGTATGATTTGAGCAAATTGCCCACTGTCACCCAAACACACTAAACAACCTGAACTCATCATGAGTCTCATTCATGAGTCCACTTTCCAGATGGAGACAGACCACATTATGAACCTACTTCATATGTGAGAGGCCCCATACAGAGCGGTCGAGCTTAGTTCTGGTGGTGGCCTCATGGGAAGTCGTGGCCGGGCTTCAGTGTCTGGAGGCGGAGGGATGCCAGGCCGAGGTGGCGGGACGGAGACGGAGACGGGTCCTCCCTCTGCTGGGGCATCGCTGCGTCCTCACGGTGCGGGAAGCCGGTGGAGAGGCTGGGTGTGAGAGAGGGGAGGGGGGGGGGGCACAAACACACCACCACATGCTGTCAGGTCACTTGAGGTTACCTCCAGCCACAAACACACCACCACATGCTGTCAGGTCACTTGAGGTTACCTCCAGCCAAAACACATTCTCATCTCAGCGGTGAGACATAACATCAATACAGGCCTATGATTCATCAGTTTCTCCTCAGCTGTGGGCAGCGCTGCTGTGATTGGATTGTGTTGCAGACATCTGGGGAGACTGGACCGAATTTTTTTTTTAATAGCATCATATCTTTTTGGACTGTATTGATCATGCCCGAGGCTGAGGAAAATGGAAGCTATTGTTGTGGCTATCACAGACATGAGAGAGGCAAATCTGACCGCCTCAGCTGTAAATAGACGGCTCCCCTTGCGCCTTGGATGTGACTTGTCCTCTCCTCATGGCTGGAAAAAAAAAAGCAATGTGGAGAAGCTCGGCACACTGGCAAGCCAATTATAACATTACTCACTGCCTTGCGCTCAATTTCCCGGGGAGGTCCCTTAAAAAACAAGACAAACCTCCCTCTCCGGTCCCGCTGACATATTTTTGTTTACAACACGACAACCGCATTAACACCCTCAAGGTTCCGCATCGCCCAATGAAATCCAGGCAAACGACCCTCATCTAAACCTGCAGCGGCAAGTGCATGCTATTCTCTTGCAATAACAGGACCATGCAGGCTCCAGTGATGCATTTATGGGTTACGTAAGGTGAATGTGTGTTCATGTGAAATGTCCCAAACGATGCAGGATGCGGAGCCGCTTGCTTGCTTCCTTGTGCTATTATTTTCCTAAATGTCCTTTTTTTTTTTTTTTTTTTTTTTTTCTTGAGTGGGACCACGGCAGCTGACGCCTGCTGTAAATCATATCGCGGTAACAAAAGATGCCTTGTGTTAAATATCATTTCCACACAGCCAGCCCCGAGCGATTCCCTTATCGTTGTGCCATTAGAGTAATTCCGCAATTCAAAAAAAACAACCAAGAGGAGGAAAAAAAAAAAACTCACCCCTTCTTTGTGGTTTATTGTCCTGTCAAGCGGGCCTCTGCGCCATCGATTCTCACTCAGTGGTCTTTTCAGATGCTAAAAGGAGGAGAGGGGGTGGTGGTGGAGGGGGTGGTGGATGGGGTAGGGTAGGGTGGGATGGAGGAGGAGGAGGGGTGTGGGAGGGGGGGTAACGGGGTGGGTGTGAGAAACAGACTGGGAGAGCCGATCACAACACAAAAGGTGGAGAAAAATACAACCGAGAGGAGGCGAGGATCCAGCTTCAGCAGCGCGACTGCAGGAGACGAGAGTGACCGCCTCCTGCGCTCCGCCAGGCGGCAGACACCTCAAATGTCCCCGCATTCCAGCGTGGAGCTCTTTCATCCCCGTTACAGATGTTCTTGGCACATTTTATTGATTTGCTTTTTTTATTCATTCGAGTCCAGAAAACTGTAGTCTACTTTCCCAGGGAGAGTTGTTAAATCAATATTTCGAGACGCGATAATTTACTGTATTGTGCCAAAAGGCGGAAATTACACCATGTGCAAGACTGCAAAGCTAATTGTCATCTTTAGTAGCACTTTTCTGTTAAGGAGGGAGTAAAAGAAGGTAGAATATTGGAAAAAAGACAAATGAGGCATAAAAGTATGAAACAAAAAAAAATTTCAGAAAGAGCAAGAAGGAACATTTCATTTTTAATCTTATTCTCAAGGCCCATCTGTTTTGAAAGTCCAGGAAATTGTAGATATTCTTCCGAGGCATAGCAAAGAAAAACAATTTAATATTTTTCGACTCGTGCTTGTTTGCCACTGTATTGAGTGAAAAAGGAGAAAATTACCATGTGAGCCAGAGCAAAGCAAACTGACATCCTCAGTAGCACTTATCCACAGTCAACAGCACACCATCCAAGAGGGAGGTGTGAAAGAAGGAAAACATTTTTAAAAGGAAATAGAAATAAGGAAAAAATACTGGAAAAGAAAGAGCAAAAGGAGAAAACACAGAGCAGAAAGAAAACTATGGAAGGATGAAATTTTCATTTATTTATTTAAAGTACAGGAAAGTATTTTTCCCAGAGTAAAAAACAAAAACAAAACTGGGGAAATTAGCTTGAACAGTGAGGCAAATTGTCACCTTGGTAGCACTTTTCTACAGTCGACAGCGGAAAAAGAAATATGAGGAATAAGACAGTAAAAGAAAAACTAATTACAAAAAGAGCAAAACTAAAAAAAGCAAAAGAAGGAAACCAGTGAAGAATGAATTTCATTTCTAACTTGTATTCCCAGAATGGGGAAGTTATCATGTTCACTACTCCAAAGTAAATTGTCAGGTTTAAGCAGCACTTAACAGTCCAAACCAAACTGTTCACGAAAGAGTGGAAAATATAGAAACACAAAAAAACGAGGAATATGGCAAAGACAATATAGATGTAGGATAGAAAGAAAGGAAACCAGTGGAAGGAAGGATAAAGAAAGTAGAAGAGAAAAAAGGACCAAATGAGACACAAGAGAGAACAAACTCAGCTCAGAAACTTTTGTTACTGAAATGAAACTTTTATTAATAAGTCAACCATTAAAATACAAAACACATCTCCCCCTCCATGAGAAAAAATAACTTTTAAAAACTTTGTCAAAAACTTCTCAAAACAACTTAATCAAACCAAGTTACAGATAAGAAAAATGATATTGACCCCCCCACCGTCCTCCACACCCCTCAGAGGCTTCACTTTGCTGCCTGCTGGGCCTGACGGCGAAGCAGCACGTAGATCTTCTCCTTGATCCAGTCCTTGTTGTACGGCTGGTACGTCTGTGTGTCGGTGCGATACCTGAAGCAGCATGAAAAATTATATTCAGTTTAGATTTTTCTAGGCATGGCTGCCCTCAGTCTTTGACCAATGTGATAAAACAGAAAGAATATTGGTAAAATGATGCAAAGATGGAAATATGAATGAAGGTTCAGATTTTCACCAGAAGCAAATAATCTTTAGAAAATAAACTATTAACTTCTAAGAACTTGGGTTTTAAATCAAATTGTCTGTCACAAAACTGCTGAAGATGTCCTTGTAGGGTTATTTTATGAGTAGTATAAATGTTTTGGTGGCTTTGTGATGGAAATATGCAAAGAAAAACAAGCACACCTCTGAGGACTGACCAGAATAATAAAAAGATCCCAACAGACAACAGATGAAGACTGAAGAGAGGCTAAAAACGTTGGCAGTGCTCTCTCATGTGGATATCAATTTATCATAAAAAGATATTGGATTCTAAATAATTATATGAAAGTTTTTTTGGCCGAGGGTGGTTAATCCATTTTACCATTAGAAGACAAAACATCACCACCGGTATGAATTTTGTATCTCTGGACAACAAATGCAGATTCCCACCTGACCAACACCTCACTATGGAGTAACTCCACATGAAGTCACAGTCACAGCTCTGGAGGCACTTCATGAGGGAGGGTGTAAATAAACAGGTAAACTGTGGGACACACGTGCCAACCTCTCCCCGTGAGCATGAAACAGCAGTTGCCATGGATACAGACAAACACGCCGCTCACCCTGCTGTTGTGTTATGTGCCACTTCCCTGCAAACACCTCAAAATGTGTGAGCTTGTGCTGTAAAATAAACTGCATAGATCGTTTCATTTTTAAAATGGATGCATGCATGTAGATTATTTTCCTATTTTAGTGATTTATCATAAAGTAGTGAGACCTAACTGTAATTTGAATGGTGTTCCCGCCATTTTACGGCATGCATGCTTCTGTTTAGGAGTACTGGAACACCACAATGCTGTTGGAGGATTTTCCACTCCTCACTAACTGGTTTGGGATGGCCCACAATATGGTGAACCCTCCACGTGGAAGTGCAAACTGCGGCAGAGACTGTAAGCCATCCGTAACACATAATTTTTGATTATTTCTTTGCTGTCTATAAATTAATGAATTGTGCTTCTATACAAAATGTCTTGTATTCTAGTGGACGGGTTTTGACTAAGATTTTAAATATTAACTGTTGGCAGTATCAGGACAAAAATACTCTGTGTTCAATATCTTGAAATGTGACCATCTTCATGACTCTCCCCAAAATACAATCACTGGAAAAGCCTCTGGGACACTACTTAAAATACATAATAATAACAACACTTGTGGAGTCCAACCAAAGTATTGTATTACAATCACATCAGATTGAGTGTTGCCTCTTTTAAAAAAAATCTGTGATGTCATGAGTTTGTCTCCTCATCAAACTTACACCAAACAGCTGAGGTCAGCCAGGTCGTCGATGAAGTCAAACAGCTGGCTGATGTCATATGTTATCGACGGACTGTTGGGGTTCATTCTCTTTAAATGCTCCTCGTACATCTTACACACACCTGTGCAGGAGACAGAAGATACAGTGTATTACACTCCTCAACGTAAAACATATTAACCCAATCGTCTACAAAAGACAAATATAATGCAGAAGAATGACTAAACATTTTCCTACTGACTGTTCACTCTTTTGATTCCTGCTGCTGATTAAGAAATGTGTTAAACTGTCTGACAAATGTAGTTATACCAACATAGTTTCAATATTTTGGTCAAATCATACCAAAATAAACACTATTTCAACTTAAAAATCTATGATCAGGCATATTTCAGTGGTGACAATGACATGACAAAGTGCACAACAGGTCTAGAAAATACAATGTTACATGCATATTTAATAACTACTTGACATATTAACGCAGCTGGTGGGAGGTTTTATTTATACCGTCTTACCCAGAACAACCATCATTTCCCCATGTAAGTACACACAAGCTGCATACATGTCAACGGTGAATAAAAAAAGGATAAAACTCAACTATTTACTGACACAGACTCATGCCAGATTGGAAGTTTTACGGAAATATTAGGTTCAACTCAGTAAGAATGCAAATGCGACTTTTACGAAAAGGTAACGCAGGGGCTGATTTAAAGTTGACACAGATGTCATGTAAAATTGTCCTTACATTCACATAAAGCGAATGCCTGTAAGGGACTCTTGTTTATGCTGCAGTGACAGGACATGCAGCAAAAGTCCTGAAGAAGAACATCTACATGAGGAGTGGAAATGTCATTACATGCCACTGTAGGAGCGTACTAGTCCTTTAAAAGAACAGGGCACAAAAGCACCATCAGCTAACCTTCCATACACTCATTGACAGATTCATAATCAGCGTATGTCCTTCCCTCTGGCCTCTTGGTGGGCTGCACCAGCAGGATGGTGTGAGACTGAAAAAGCAGACACGTGTTGTTAGACTGTGGTTTATGTATTCATTTCAATGTCTTGCTGAAAGAATACACCGGAATAGCCAACAAAGATCTATTCCGAGTGTGATGAATGAATGAAACATTTGTTGGTTACATAATCATAAGTGCAAACTTGCTAGTTTTGCTCCATAGTATATAAATATAAACTGAATATGTTGAAGGTTTTTGGCTGTTTGTACAGACTTACTGTTCTTAAGACATTGCTTTGAGCTCTGACGGTTAATTAACTAATGGTGGATAATTGTCATGATGTTTAAGATCTTATAGAGGAATATTAGCAGCTAACAATGGTCACAATTTGTCTTATAGTGTGGTGTTATGTCAGTCTGTTAACATGTAGCTATATTAGCATTTGTAAGATAATCTGTAGACATTAAACAAAAAAAATCTGCATTTTTTTCGGCAGATTTCTAGATTACAAGAAGTCTTTATGATTTAAAAACTAAGCAAACAGACAAACAGCTGAGCCTTGAGCTGAACCTTTATGTGAATTAGCTGCCAACATTGACTTTAAGCGATAAGAAAGCTGCGTTAAATAGCTGACAAATGCACCCATAACTACTGGTCAGCAGTGTATCTGTGCTTGTTTGTCCGAGTCGATCAGGTTCATTGCAGCTGCTCAACTGCCAAACGTCCCCCATATTCATGCTAACGTTAGCAAGGAGCTTGCAGTCTTATTAAACACTTGTTCTAATGAAATAAGACGTTAAAACCGACACACTGCTTTGACTACTAATGGTCTCACACGAACACACAAACATCTATACTCTAAACATTGTATCACGACGTACTAACCATGTTTTTAATAGGTTTTTAGTCGATGTCCGTGGATTTTCTTGGATCCTTGCGTTTTCGCGGACGAGTTGACCTTTGACACCGGAAGAACAACCCACCAAAGCCGAGGCTATTTTAGTTTCTAACGGTTGTGTTCTGTTGCTAACTTTAGTCTGTTGTTGGTTTAAAATCTAACATTGGGGCGACAATATCCCACGCATAAGAGTGTGATTTATTTATACTACCAATATTATTATAACGTTAACTAAATAACTAAATAACAAAACCTACAAACACATCTCGAACGAAGGTTTGATCCTGAACGCCTCCTGAAGGCGTGCGAGCAGGAAGTAGTTTCCAGCAGCGGCCGGATGTTCTGTGAGAAGACAGGAACAACAAAGAAGAGAAAGTGCCCGGGTTTTAAACCTACTTGAGAACACGCCAGAACGCTAAATCAAGGAACATAACTGTTCACAGTAGGTAAGTTTAATTATTTTAAGCCCGCTATCCGGGAACTATATCTTGTTTGAGCTATGGAAGTTGTGTAGCGTTAGTCACCAGCGCGGCCGCTGACTGCTGTGCCGTTATGACATTATTGGCTAACTAGCCATTTTAGCCATTCTCAAATGATAAAATACCTCTATTTGTAATGAAGACAGTTAATTAACGTTACCGCCAACAAGCGTCTAAGTCATTGCCATGTAACGATAGCAATAAGTCGTATTTAACCTTCAGCAGTTCAACAAATAATGATTAATTATTATTTTACCGGCGTTTCATCGGTAACGTGAACGTTACATTCCGTAGGATGGCCCCTCATGGTATACTCAAGCACAATATTGAACCTTATTAGCACTTTCTTGCATATTTATTAAAGGATAGTTTCAGACATTTTCAAGTCTGCCTTTCATATATAACGTTAGCTGTTAATACTTGTTTAGTGAGTTACTGGTCACTGTAATCATGCCTCCTGTCCATGCTGGGCCTGAAGTGATGCCTCGCTAGTGTGACTCCAACGTAAGAGCTGAAAGACAACCACAATAGTTGTTCTGTGCAAAAATGAATTTTAAAGTTCGGCCACAGTTAATATTAATCTTCGACAGTGTGTGTCTCCCAAAGTTATTGTATTTTTTAGTACACAATTCCCTCTTTGTGATTGTGTTACCATTCCTCCCCTGCAGCTCAGCAAGGAAACACTGTCTGGCGAAACACAAAGAGGGAATTTCATAGAAAATAACCCACTTGATTCAGATAACTCAAGACTGTTGAAACCTGATAATGTCAGCTTTGGTTGGTCTTTAAAAAGTATTTTTGCACAGAACGAAGACTTTGGATTGTGGAGAGAGTCACACTAGGAAGGGATCACTTTACAGCTGGTGTGGATAGGAGGAATCATTACAGCGACTAATAACTCATTCGATGTACATATTGGTATGCAGGTATTAATTTAAGATATTTTCTTGGAGTACCTCAAATCTTACATGATTTAAATATCAGTGGAACTCTGGGAATTAAGACAGACTTGGAAGAAATGTGAACCTATCATTTAACGTGACTGATGAACACAGAGTAATAACAGTGTGATATGCTCTAGGCTCTTTTTTTGTGTGTAATATCAATGTCATTTCTTGTAACAACAACACAGCTTTTACAATAGAAAAGCTCCAGAATAAGATACTCTTTCTATGTGTTTTCTGGGTTTTAAAAATCGCTTTCAAGTCAATTTAAAAATCGCAAATTGTATGACAAAAACATATGACACGTTCTATCTTTACAACCTTGATTAATTCAGTGTTGTCACTGATATACCTTTTATTGTTCTCATTTCATGTGCCACTAACATAATATTGTCTCCTGTTCTCGCTCTCTCTTCCCCTGTTCTCTCTGTCTTCTCAACAGGGCAAAATAATTTGGTTTGCATGTGAGGACAAGTGTCTGCCGAGCCAACCATGGCGAACAATGCAGAGGATATTGAAAACAATATGGTCAGTGACCTTTCATGCAGCAAATGATGATTATGGATGTTTATATGCCCTGATAAGGAAAGATGTTAGACTTTGAATCACTGAGGTGGAAACATTAGGATCGGGAATGCCAGCGTATTACTTTCCTGTTTGCATTTGTCTCGTACTGTAAATAAAGGTGTGGCCTCCCCAGCCTAATCAAGAACTCAAAGTCCCCCTTTACTGTCACAGTCCACTTATCAACTTTAAGCCTTGACAAAAGTTTTGTTTACCCCATAACAGTTGTGCATGTACATTACAACTATATTTCTCGGTCTTGGAGAACTACAAAACATGTCATTTCTGTCTTGAACGGCATATTATGTTCAGCCAGGCCAGTATGATGTCAGCCACCATAATTCAATGAAGTCAGACCGCTGAGTCAGGCCAGTATGGCCAGAGGAAGTTTTTAACACACACAATTTCAAATTCAGTAAAGTAATCCATATCTCGTGTGTCCTTGTGACAACATTGGCCTTGTTCCCAGGACTGAGAAACAATGTGGTGTACCACACAGTGAGGTCATTTTGTACAGCAGCTTGTTTAAGAGCTGTAGGAGCTTTCACTATTCAGAGCAGTCTCTAGAGATGCCTCCTGTCTTTGTTTCTGTGTACCTGGTGAGATTGCTTCATGCCTGGTCTGCCGCATGTCTTTACTCGCCTGGCAGACTGACACATTTAGTTCACACAAACTCTTGATTTGCCTTTTTTCTTTTTTCTTTTTTTTGTCCTGATGAGAAAGTTGTTATCCTTGGAGGAACTGGTCTAGTGAGTGTGAATGTGCCACTCAGGCTCTGAAGTGCAAACATGGATGGCCTGATAGCAGTTTGCTGTAGTGTCTGTCCAATTTGTAGGCATTTGTGCCAATAAAAGCAAAGGAAATGCTTGAGTTAGAGTGTTTCAACTGTTATGATGGTCTTCTTGACATATGTTTTGATCCAGAACCTTTATAGAAAGATAGATGAAGAAAGATAGTTTTGGAATCTCAGGTTTCTCAAGCTCATGTGTCCTCTAAACGTGGGGGTTTGGGAAATGGGGGTTAAGGGGCCAACCGTGAACCACAATGTCCCTGTTTTGCGACAGCATCACGTGTCATAAATGATTGTTGTTTGCTAAATCTGCGAGTCCTACAAGGCTCTTGCATGCTATTGCATAAGTAGCAAGTATGGCTTTTGTTTTGAGGAGTGGAACTTGTCTAATCACAGCTTGTGAAATTGGCCCCTGGCCAGGGACGTTTTGTTTCATGCCATTCCCCGTCTCTCACCAACAATTTCCTGTCTTCTCAATATTATCGACTCTTAAATTAAAGCATTGAATGCCCCCAAAAAACTTTTAAAAGATTTCAGTAGCAAGATTGCTAATTTTTTTATGATTATTTTTCTGGCATTTTTCCTTTTTATTGAATAGTAACCGTAGGGAGTGACAGGAAACATGGGGAGAAAGAGGGGAATGACAAAGATTGTACCAGTTACCCAAAGTTGAACCAGCATTGTCACTTTGTACGCTGTATCTTACTGAATGTCTCAGACCATTGGCCCATCAAGATATCCCAAATATTTCATAGTTTACCACTTGATGTTGCTGTATTGGACCACACCTAGATGGAAGATTTGATCAGCATGCATATTCTTATTGATTCTGCAAAATCCCTGAGCTGTTTTTGCTATTCTCAGTCTGCTATCTGCATGTTTTGCACTGTTCTTTTAAACTCATTAATGTCTGTATGAACATATAAGATGTGTTAGTGTTATTATAGAAACGTGCTATTTAAACTGTCCCTACTCAAGTATCTTACACGTTCCTGTTTTTTGAGTATACTTGCCAAATAAAGTGATTCTTCTCCCATACCCAAAGGACCAACAGGAGACCAATGTGGCCCCTGAACCCACCCAGCAGCCACAGGAGGCTGCGGTGACCAGAGCACGGTCCAGAGGAGGCTCAGGAGCTGAAGTAGGAGCAGGAGGTGATGGTGGAGGTGGAAATGGTAGTGGACCGGAGCAGAACGGACAGCCCCCCGCCGCTCAGCCTCCACGTGTGGTGGAGACTGACGAGGACGAGGACGAAGAGTTGACCTTAAAATACGGGGCCAAGCACGTCATCATGCTGTTTGTTCCCGTGACCCTCTGCATGGTGGTTGTTGTGGCAACCATAAAGTCGGTCAGCTTCTACACCCAGAATGACGGGCAGAGATTGTGAGTGTTATAACTCTTATCAGACAGATTGTGGCAGAGAGGGAAATAAGATGGGACTGGTGTTGGAATGAAATGCAACATGGCCGCAGTGCCACTAGGTGGAGTTAATGCAATGTATATAATACCTACATAGTTTGAATACCAAGGCAGTACTGTAATTGCGTAAGATCATTAAGGTCTGAATCTAGCTCTGAGATGTGTCTTTTGTAATGTGTCCTTGAAATGTGACCCGCAGGATCTACACACCGTTCCCTGAAGACACAGAAACAGTAGGACAGAGAGCCCTCAACTCCATCCTGAACGCCACCATCATGATCACTGTGATCATCGTCATGACTTTGGTGCTGGTGCTGTTATACAAGTACCGCTGCTACAAGGTACATGCTACAACCTGTCACATGACTGATCAGCTATTTCCGCTGAACTGTTCCGCATTAATGTCTCCGGACATTAAACATGGCCAATACTAGCTGACATGAAAGAACAATTAAAACTTGCCCAATAGAAACAAATTCCTGAGGACCTCTCTCCATTTTTCTCCCGTAGATGGGTTAGATTTGTTTTGTTTCCGGTTCGCAACCTCTACTACTTATACTCTGTTTGCTGGCGGATTACAGCCATGTGTAAAGCCTATACCGCCAACTTCTGATGAAACTACGCTTTGAAACGAGCCTAGTGTATTCGCTCCGAACCAGTTGAATCACGCCTAATTTCGCGCCATGTCTTTTTTTGCAACATTTCAAAAGTTTGCTTAAAATTCGCTTGACAATTGAATGGAAACACGGCTATTGTAACAGAGCCATCGCTAAAGTTATTAGTTCCACCTGTGCTTAACCTGTCATGTAAAAACGTCGGCTGTGAGCTGTTCTGCCCCAACAGGTGCAACAAACTAAAAGATTAGTGTAGAAATGTCAATTTCAGGCAGTCTGTAAGTAGTCCTGAGAGTAGGTTAATCAGGCAAAATGAGCGAAAACAAGTAACTTGTTGAACTCTTGTTTAAACCAGATAGCCGAAGCACCAAACAGGTGGGGTTAAGCACGTCAGGACAATTCATTTTTCACTTTGTCCAAACTCTCTGATGCTCATTGTATTGCCCTCTGTTGTAACCCCACCCAACCAGGTTATCCAGGTAGTTTAAAACAAACACTGGAAACAAGTATTTGCAAGTTCTGATTTGTTGGAACAGCGTTGTACATTAAATCCCATGACTCTGATCTTTGCCTCCACAGGTGATCCAAGGCTGGCTCTTCCTCTCTTCCCTCCTCCTGCTGTTCTTCTTCTCCTACATCTACCTCAAGTAAGCCACACCCCTCAACATTTTATCTCATTTTCCAAGGTTCCCATACATTCTCATGAATGTCAAGTTGTCTAATTCTTTGTGATGGTGGATGGAGTCTTTCCAGGTATTTCCGTGATGTCTCTGCTCTGTCCTAACAGAGAGGTTTTCAAGACCTACAATGTGGCCATGGACTATTTCACCCTGGCGATAATAATTTGGAACTTCGGAGTGGTGGGCATGATGTGTATTCACTGGAAAGGGCCGCTGCGGCTCCAGCAGGCCTACCTCATCATGATCAGTGCCCTCATGGCCCTGGTTTTCATCAAGTACCTGCCAGAATGGACCGCCTGGCTCATATTAGCCGTCATATCTGTCTACGGTAAGTCCTTCTTTCTGTTTTTGCTTTGACCTCTTCACCTTTACCCAACCTTTGAAGATTATTTTGTTATTTTGTGCACCAACCAACATTCAGTCATCTGGTTCCTTTTAGTGCTTGAGGAAAAAGGGAAAATTAAAAATGTGTAATGTAACTTTCTTTTAAAATGCAAGGTTCAGATTTGATGCACAGAATGTTTTTTCATTGCAGCAGCTAAAGAAAAGAAAAACTGCGCTTTTTCAAGAATCATGAAAAGGAATGGATTCGGAACCAAAGCCGAATCCATACATCCAAACATAAAATGTTTATTTTTAACAAAATTATTGTTTATTATTATTTATAAGATTTTTTTTCCCTTCCAGCTGCATGTATGAAATAAGTGTTGATAAATGTCATCATTGGTGTGCTAAAAGGAAGGATGTGTCTCAAGACGTGAAACCTTTACACAGATGCTTTAAGGAAATTTGGGTTGAAAGACAAATGTATGAGAAAAGGAAGTCTGGGGGAGACAAAGTTGAAAGCTGAACTTAAGACTGCCACCATGTCAGCAAAAATAGCGGTTGATTTCCAGTAAGCTGCTTTCTTAATGATACGTAGAGGGTGGTTGTTAAAATTGTCATAAAATTAAGTCAAAAAATTATTGTAGATAATTTATAGGTTTTTGCTTTTTCTCTTAACACACCAGAAAGGGGTTCAGATAGATTAGGGTTAGGATTAGATCAGTCAAAGAAGCATTCTGGATTTTTTCCTTACCTGTCAAGTAAGAGTATTTCCAAAAAATAACTTTACTGGACATAATGGACATTAAGTTTGCAGAGGTTGTCATGGCGTGTAAAGACAGCACAAGTCTTTGTCTCTTGTTATCTCAGATGTCATGTCAGGGTGCTGTTTCTGGTCTCTCACACAGCCCTCTGTTTGGTGGCTAACATCACTTGTTTGACCACTTTCTTCTTTCCGCTCACAGATCTGTTAGCGGTGCTTTGTCCCAAAGGGCCTCTGAGGATCCTGGTGGAGACGGCTCAGGAGAGGAACGAACCCATCTTTCCAGCTCTCATCTACTCTTGTAAGACAGACACCAATTATAGACGTACATTTATTAACATTTTATTTTAAATGTAACAACCAATTTTAAAACGTATAGAAGCTAAAACTGCTTTCCCATAAAACTGACGCTTCAACTCTTTTCAGTGCTTTTACTTCAAATGACACTTCAACTCCATTCAGCACTTGCAGATCAAATATAATTTCAATTCCTGTCACCACTTCCACTTTACCTGCAGTGGAAGTGGTTAAAGTGGATTCAGCGTTTCCCATTAAACTGCCACTTCAAGCTAAAAAGTGCTTACAATTCAACTCCTGAGTGGTTAGACGCTTCAACTCCTTTCAGAAACCAGCCGCTTTCTGTGCTTTAACTTGAAGCGACACTTAATCTCTCTTCAGTTCCTTGACTTCAACTCCTTTCAGCATTTTTACTTCAAGTGACTCTTCACTTACCTTTAGCGCAGTCACTTTAACTGACACTTCCAACTCCATTCAGTGCTTACACTTCATCTGACATTTTAACTGCTTTATGAGGTTAGACTTCAAATATCAACTAAGCTGCTATAAAAGGTGAGACCTTAACTGACCTTCTGCTCGTTTCAGACACCTCAACTTCAACTGCTTTCAGTGCTTCTGTTTCATCTGCCAATGCAACTCATTTTAGTACTTCAACTTAGGGTCTAAGTTGAACATCAGGTGGTACTGCCAAACAAATACATGTCAAAACCTTCAAAGAATCAACATTTAAATGTTTCAATGTCAAATTTTCAGTGGAAGCGAGCACGCGTTTCCCCCGGAAAATGTTGCTTTTTAGTTTTTCTTGGATTCTGCTTGTAACACAAATCTTGACACCTTAATATTTTGACTCTCTGGCTTCTTCCCCAGCTACAATGGTGTGGCTCGTGAACATGGCCGACACTGACAGGCCAAACAGGAACTCGACAGAAGCAGCGTCACCTCAACAAGAGGCTCAAGAAGGTGAGCAGGGTGACAAAGTGTTTGGCCAAAGTGATTGATCGAGGTTTAATCTGGTGGTTACCTTTCAAACAGAGCACTTGTTGTTTAGTCTGACTGATATCACTTGTCTGCAGCCGTGGCGTCCCCTGCTCCCTCCACTCTCTCGCAGGACGACGGAGGCTTCACCTCCACCTGGGTCAACCAGCAGGAGCACCAGCTGGGGCCGATGCAGTCCACCGAGGTGACCAGACGGGAGATCCAGCAGATGCCCACCGCTCGTCCTCCTGTTGAAGACGACGATGAGGAGAGTGAGTGCTGACAGCCGAATATTTAACATTTTGGTCGTTTATCTGACGTCTGCATCCAAACAAAGTTAGTGTTTAGAAGAGAACGCGTTAGGGGGCATCACAGTTTTACAGGTGCGGTATTTTGAACATCGTAGATAGCTGGAATTCTATTTAAGTAAGTTAATTAATTTAAAGCTCTTTAAAAGACTCTCTCACTACATGTCCATTTTATGACTTATTAAAAAGCTTGGCGCAGAACACGGCACATGCCTCTCTTGGATTATTATTTGGTAATAGAAGCCAATTTGTTTGACATGGGTTTTATATTGGTATAGTTTTATCTACAATAGATTAATAAAAACATGCAAATTAATTTATTTAAAGACTTTTGCTTGTGGCCCAGATTTAGGCCATGGACCATCAACAAAATCTTAATTATAGAAATTAATGTAATTAATGCATTAATTGATTTGTTTTGGGCACTTAGGGCGAAGCGCAACGAGACAGTGAGCTAAAACAGTAAAGGTGCGACCTGTAAAACCGAAACAATGACTCTAAGGACGCTAAAATGCTCCTTACAGCTGAGAGAAACTGCAGAATCAGGAGATGATTCTCTCAGTTTGTCACTACACATCATTTGATCCATTACTAATATAAAAATATGGATTGTAGCAGCTTTAATCTTTAATAAGCTCGTAATAAGTATGTTGTCTAAATTGAGGCTAATGTGTTTCTTTCCGATACAACTGTCTGTCTCCTTCCATATATCTCTTTACACTCCAGAAATCCTGTATTATCATCAGTATCGGTATCAAATATTGTTATACCATCAAATACAAGGGTAATACTACATTGTGATCATTTTAGATTTACCTCCCAGCCCTAATATGAGGCCGAGCTCTGTAATTCAAACTCGTGAACTCCCAGATTGTGTGACTGCCTCCTCTCAGTGTGTAATCATCATCTTTCAGTTCCCTCTTCTCTGAACACACAAAAATGTTTTTATGTGTTTCCTTTTTCTGTGAAATTAGTGCGTATGTGAGTGCGACTACATGTTTGGCTGCAGACTGTTTTTAGTCAGAGCAGATTAGGAAGCAATTATTCATGGCAATTGCTAGGTTTCATGTCCGTGCTATTCAGGGGGCCTGCGCTCTTTCTAACTTAAAGCTTCAGTAAATATGGGGTCGGAGCTTTTGTTTGTAGAGTAATTACAGCTGAGAAGAGATTTCTCTGGGGGTTGGAGTGCGTGGGGCTGAAGCGAATCTCATGTTTGAATTGACTCCACCCTGAATGTGGTGTCCTCCTCTGTTGTCAGGGGGCGTCAAGCTGGGGCTCGGAGACTTCATCTTCTACAGCATGCTGGTGGGAAAGGCCTCGGCCACAGCCAGCGGCGACTGGAACACCACGCTCGC
Source organism: Maccullochella peelii (assembly GCA_002120245.1). Classification (NCBI taxonomy): domain Eukaryota; kingdom Metazoa; phylum Chordata; class Actinopteri; order Centrarchiformes; family Percichthyidae; genus Maccullochella; species Maccullochella peelii. Next base: position 24,232 of record LKNJ01002528.1, read on the forward strand.
CTGCTTCGTAGCCATCCTCATTGTGAGTGACCACAGCTGCTTATTTTGGTGTCAAGCTCGAGTCACTGCAACCTCATCTCTGTCTCTCAGCACCATATCTAACCCCACTTTATGTGAACCACTTGATTGTATAACAGGCCGTGTTTGTCCCCTTTAGGGCTGATTTTGTTTGGTACACAATTGTGCTTGTGCTCTATTTCCTCTGTGTTTTATTTTGTCTGCCTCTGCCCCCGCAGGGCCTGTGTCTGACCCTGCTCCTCCTCGCCATCTTCAAGAAAGCGCTCCCCGCTCTGCCCATCTCCATTTTTTTCGGCTTGGTCTTTTACTTTGCCACAGACAACTTGGTACAGCCCTTCATGGACAAGCTGGCGCTACACCAGTTCTACATTTAGCAGGACACTGCCCTGATAACCCTCACCCACATAGCCCTCCAGCCAACAACACGAGAGCGGTCCCTTCACAGCCGGGGAACAAAGGGCGATGGGGGGAGGCCCTCCCGCCCCCACATCCCCTCCTAAGAACTCATGATGACGGGACACACGTTGTTTTTGTTCTGCCTTTTTTTTCCCGGCGCCAAGGGAGGGTTTTCCCCGCGACAGCTGTTCTTAAAATATTTTATTTCTGTTTTAAACCAGGAAGTGACATTTCTCACTCGACTTGGGACCTCATCTTCAAATTTGTTGATCACCGGTCTCAGGCTCAATCCAAATTAAGAGAAGTCAGTGAGAATATGTTATGTTTTATTTATCCAGGGAGGCTTTCAAGAGCTCGCCTGCTCCTTTTTCAGCAGCGCCCTGCTTCACATCCACACACATTCAGACCTGGGAGCTGCCCAGTGTAACCACAGTCTTCTACATGTGGGGCTTTACAGTAGGTGCCTTGCTCAGGGACACCTCGGCGGTAGCTGTTGAGCGAAGGGAGACAGTTCCATTGAATCTCCCTTCAAAGACTTTCATTAAACATCTTCATTTTTACGACTTGTGAGCACCCAAAACTAAACCCAAGATTAAAAGCCTTCATCAAACTAATGGACACTCTATGATGACATTGATAATAGATTGGTAAATGTGTAGTTTGATTGTGTACGAGTTGTCGGTCACCAGATGTGCTTTCCTCACTGCTGTTAAGAATGGTTAAGACTTTCTTTTTTCACTTTAGACACACTAAAACCAATATTCTGAAGCCGGAGCGATTTACACCCTGAAAGATTCACACCGAACAAGATGTTTTGAACACTTTCTTACGGGGAAAAGTAGAAAAATGTATTATCTCTAGAATTAAAATATGAGTGTAATTGTGACGCTGACTCATCAGAGACTTGACCATGTTTTCTGCCCTCAATTTTACCTTTAATCACATTTGAATCCACAGCCTGCAGAGGGAGGAAAGTTCACACACACACTGATACACTCACACCTGAGACTTGCCTGCCATGTCAGTCACGTACTGTCAGCCACTGAGCAGTTCTGCTGGAGCAGTCGGAGGTTCAGTGCCTTGCTCAAGGGCATTTCAGTAGTAGTAGTAGTCGTTATTGTTATTGTGGAACAGAAATGTGTTTTTCATTCTCTTCCCTTACTGAGATTTGATTTTGTTGTTTTTTTTCAACCTGTCGAGGGATTGTAACCTGTGATCATCTGGTCACAAACTCTGAACCTTTAGGCTATAGCTGCCGTCATGACGCTCGCCTGGTGCTGTCTGGAACTATGCTACATCAAACACAAATTATTTCGACTATACACAGATACTCTTGTGTTTTTTCAAGATTTGCAGAAGAGAAACTTTTGTATTTTTTGAAACGTGGGGGTAAATGTTAACAGAGTTCCTACACAGATCAGAAAAATCTGAACAAGTGTGAAACAAACGAAAGTTTTCACAGAAATTCTGTGCCTGCATCAAGGAAAAAACACTCAGTCCTGACGAATGAGCGAGTTGTAGCTCTAGTTTCATTTGATACTTGAATTTGTGAACAGTTTTTGAAAAACATAATCTCCAGTTATGAAGCATTAGTTGCTTAACTGGCTATTTTAATCAAGTTAAAATCAAACCAAAAAGTTAAAAATAATGGGCTGGTATGAAATATTGAGATGTGTATGAACCCAAACTCTGTGGCTTCTCATGTTTGAGATGATGCAGACTGATGGAGGAAGATGAGCTGCACTGATTGCTCTTTTGTTGTTGCTGCTGCACTCGAGTTTCACGCTTGCAGAGAAGAAACCAAGAGGGAACAATATAGTAATATTTGTTCTTAGTCTGTTATCTTTTCTCCTTCCCTTTTTGTTTTAAGGGAACGTGTTGAGCGACTGGCTTTTTTTCTGTCCTCCACATGCATATGTGTGTTATGCAAGGTTATTCAATTCAGATTTTGTTTTTTAATAAATAATGAAACATAAAATACTCTTGTTTTGTTTACTGAGTCTGACACGCAGATTCTCAAGTCTCTAATTTCAAGTTTTCCTCAGCCTGTGCAGCCAGTGTGCACCACAATATAGCACTTAAAGTGGTAATCTGTAAAATCATAGTTTGGTTTTATTGGCTGCTTCTTTGATGCTCTTTTTGCTCTTTACCAGTCAAAGTTAAACTTGACAGTCCAAAAATGGTTATCGGCAAATTTAAAGGGACGCAAGTCAATTTATTCATTATGAGGAGTGCGTCTCAGTTGTTTAATGTTTTCTGTGGTTCTGGAAGGAGCTTTCTAAAGGCTGTACTACTTCCTAGGTAGCATGACAAGGTGCTGGCAATGGTTATCACTCGCAAACAATCAAAAATGCAGAGGTAGTACTCTTAAAGAAAGTTTTAGTCATGCACGTCCATCCTAGCCATTTATAATTTGAGCAGTGGTAGAAGAAGTATTTAGATCCCTTTACTTAACAATGTAACAGTACTCCATTATGAGTGTAAGTTCTGCATTCAGAATTCTACTTAAGTAAATGTACATAAATATTATTAGCAAAATAGACTGGTATCAAAACTAAAAGTATATTATTATATGATATTGGATTATTGCCACAGATGCATAAACTTGTAAACAGCATTATAATATTGCAGGTGGAGCTCATTGATAATATTTTATATACTGTTGGCTAGTTTCATCTATAATAATTGATAATATTTTAAAACTGATTACTTGTGTTGTATGAAAATCTTAATCTGTAAAGCTGTCAGATAAATGTAGTGGAGTAAAGTAGTAGAAGTAGAAAATGGCAGAAAATGGAAATACTCAAAGTACAAGTATGTCAAAATTTACTTAGTACTTGTGTAAATGCATTTAGGTACATTCCACCAATGCAGAGTTGATATCCAACACCAAACAACAGATAAAGCTGTATGATGTGACATTTTACTTCTGTCAGACTGCACTGATCTCTCTTTTCATTTGCCTTTCTCAAATCCTGTTGTCTCTCCTGCATCATCTGCTCTGATTTCCAGTGAGCAAACCCTCCCGGTAACTGATGCAAAGCACTTCTGCAGACGGTGGGAACATTGTGGAAATTCCTCGGCGTGCTGATATACTGGCATCCCGCGCTCGCCGTCCCTCGATGCCAACTGGCTGACGGGCGCAGTTGGCACGTCGCCTGGGGCGCTGGACGCATTAGCTGTCACTATGGGGACCGTTTGGCCTCTCTGGCCGGGACAGTGGCACAGTACGGCAGGATGTTTAGCCTCATACTGTGACTTACCTAACGAGCCCTCAGTGAGGCCTCATTCTGGCTGGTGAACAGCTACAGAGTTAATTCCATAAGGCTTCTCTTGCATCCTTTCCAGACACCTGTTCTGTTCAGATTAGGTTACACCATGCACTTGAAGCTGTTTGGGCTGCTTTCCCAGAAAAGATTAACTCTTCCTCAAGACTTATTTTTTTTCTCCCAATGATAAAGAATCCCCATTGATAGACATTTGAATCTTCTGTTTCTGTTTTGTTTCTCTCCTTGCAGATGTTAAATTAGACGTCACATTTCTTTGTAGGCCTTTAAGCTTGTTCACTGACAAGAGGATGAGACTAAAGAGTGAACTGGGGTAATCTGTCAATCAGTCTCATCCTCTGTATGGAGTGGAGTTAAGCAGGAGACGTTGTGGCTGTGTGTCACACCTATGTGCGTTAGATGTTTCCCAGGATAGCTCTGCTAAGGGGATTATTGTGCAAGGAGCGATGTGTGCTCCATGTGAGACATGTAAGGAACTGAGGATTAGACTTCAATAATCGCTGTAGGCAGGCAACAAGTGCAAACACTCAACAACACAGGAGAAAGGAGACGACTCTCGGACACTAAGAACAAAAGCCCTGTAAAGGTGCATACAAACATTTCAGAGATGTCTAAGGACAAGCTGGAGAACCTGGTGAAGCGCATGGAGGAGACGCTCTCGGAGATGGAGCAGCTGAAGGTGCACTGCGGGAAGCAGAGCGAGGAGCTGAGCCAGCTGGTGGTGGAGCTCCGGAGAGAGAACCAGGAGCTGGTGGAGAAGTACAACCAGCTCGCTGTGGAGATGAAGGAGGCCAAGGAGATCATAGAACAGCTACAGGACACAAAATATGCCTTTAATGCAAAGGAGAGGCAGGCGCAGAAGCTCAGCCGGCAGCTCTGAAGCCCCACGAGGAGGACGGAAACATGACTTCTAAGGTGGATGTGACCTTGGTGTACTGAAAACAAAACAAGACTGGACAAGACGGATGGAAAAATGGAAGATTTCTAAACACTGGGTGCATGAAGGCTAAACTGGGCACAGCTGTTTAATAATAGATAATATAGAAAGTGCGTTTTTTTCCCTGTCTGCATATGTGTGCATTTTAGGTCCGGAGGGGATGTAAAGTTTAGTAATTTGAATGTTAACTTAAATCCTGTGGCTTGGCGCTCCTTTTAAAGCCATGGCTAGACTTAATACCCAGGAATCAAAAGTGGAGGTCTGTAAGAAATGTGGATGCGGAAAATGTGGACTCAAAAGTGGGCAAAGATTGTGCATAAGGCATTGTGCTCATTAGGTTTCTATAATTAAAACAACAACATGCCTGGAAGTTACGCTGCGCTGCTCCTGTAAAGATTTTATTTGATAACAGCCACTGGATATTATTTTTAGCTGTTCAGTGACCAGAAGAAGTGGGTGGTCACCTATGTTTAGTCTTTATAGAGTCAAAGTGCTAAAAATACATGATTATCCCTTCCTGCCCTCAACCTTGTGAGACTTGAACGTGCCTCCCCCCACACCGGCTAACAGGACGTGGAAAATCAGAAAAGAAAGAAGCAGATGTGGCTTAATGTGTATTATTCATGTTCCCCAATAAAGTACCGCTAATGTTCATTATGTTTAAATCCTGAAACTGACAGTCACTCGTGTTCAGGGCTTTTTGCATCATACACAACTTTGTGACAACTTTGTGATTTTTACGAGCAAGTGAAGACTACAAGTTTGGGGTCTGATTGGTTTTTATTGAGCCCGTTAACTAAAATTAAATGTGCTTATTGAATCTGAATCCTTTTGAATGCTTGAATGCTACTATATGTGGGTTTAGCTTTTTAACAAATAGGCCTATTTAAGAACTAAAATAAAAATTCAAACAACTTCAGCTTCAAGCAATAGTTTGACATTTTATCTGCTTTCTTGCTGAAAGTTAGATGAAAGTTTGGTTAGGGTTTGGCACCAAAACTGCTTGGTTGGTTTTGGAAAAGATCATGGTTTGGGTTAAAATAATAAGTCAACGCTGAACTACAGTACGTACTTTTGATGCCTAAACTAAACCAAACCATTGCGCTACGTGCTACAAACCACTGAAACTGGATGGACATGATGTGTGTTTTGGGAGCTATAAATAAATGGCAAAGTTGACTTTTTCCATGAGAAGCTTAAGATGGGACTGCAGGAGGTTTAACTCAATTTCTGTTTGATGGTCCATTGAACTTAAGTGGTATTTCGACTAACATGAGGCTGAGTGAGTTTGCATTTTGGTTTGAATTTCCCTTCCCTTTAGAAAGGTTATGGTTACCTGTGAAGTGCTCTGATTTTAAACATTTATACTGAAGCCTGTGAGTCATTCAGTCTGGCCTGAACATGGAAAACGATCCCTCAGTGTAACCAGATGAACAAACATGTGGTTTGAATGGGTTTTGGGGGCGTTTAAACAGTTTTCCTTTGGTTTATTCACATGTGAAGAAAAAAAATGTCTCTCTTGCTGTTTCACACCAAAGATGTAAACAGTAGACACACATTACACCCAAGATGTATTTTTACACGAGTCCTCAACTACATAACTCTGCACAATTTCCGTAGTTTTGAGGGTTTGATTTTAGAGGCAAGTTGGGATGTTTAAAAACACCTCACCCCCCCAAAAGAGAAGAAAGAGGAGGGGAGGGGTGAAATCTTTCTGGGAAACATATATTGGCAGATGTTTAAACATAGCTTTGGTAGTGGTCGTGGCGGTTTCCTCTTTAAAACCCAAAATAATCACGTTTCCATGTTGATTTTGATGCAGTTTGAACATGTTCAGGGTGATGTAGCAATTAAATTGTCAAATTCTTCTAAGAGTCTTTGTGTTATTGTTTAATTGAGATCGGTATTTTGAATTATCGAGAGCACAAAATGAAAGATCAACTTCAGGGACAGATTTAATTTGGTTTTCTTCTGGAGACAGTGGGCCGTCTTCAGCAGCTCAAAAAACATACTTAAAGATACTTGATGACATGTTTCAAAAGTCTGTCTCAGAGACCCCAGCTAAATACAAAGGATTTTCATATTCTCTCTATCTGTGTTATGCTCCCAAAACCCAAATTGCATTTCTAGTTACTGGAGTTTTGTAACAGTTTCTTCATAAGAGGTTTAACAGGGAGTTAGACCCCAAACATAATCACTATGCAGGATAACATAGGGTACATTTTTCAGTCTGTAAATGACTCTCTGGCAAACAAACGGCAGATATATATTTATTCATGCATAGCCTACAGCAGTTGGGTCTGTGGGACCCCAAACAATGAGGAAGTAAAGTCAGTGTTAACAAAACACAAGGGTTAAATTATCATGAGTCCTACTAAACATACAATCCACTGAACTTCTCTTTTGACAAAGTTATAGGTAACATTTGGGACCCATTTTCAGCTAAGAAGTATAACCCTGTCTTTCCATTAGACCCCCAAACTTTCAAGGGAGATGACTGTGGATGATTACCCTGATATTACATACAGTGGGGGAGCATTATAATGACGAGTTGGTTATAGCAAAGTGGGAATAAATTTTTTCAAAACCCCGTGGAGGATATGCTCAACACGTTGATTAACTGTTATTTGTTTTACAGTCTGAAATTACAGACTGCGCGTAAAAAGATCCCCATCTGTGTCCGGACGGGCTGTAATTGGGCTGGATGAGCTGCTGGTTAAAAAGCGCGCTGAGGAGGTCTAACCAACAACAGGACTTTCTCTTCTTCTTCTCCTTCTTCTGGTCGGTTTCTTGTTGGACGCAAGACAGAAAGTGAGAGAGAGAGAGAGAGAGAGAGAGAGAGAGAGAGAGAGAGAGAGAGAGAGGGAGAGGTTTCCAGCCAGATAACCCTCCTCATATATCCAGGACACTGCAGCTCCTTTCAGACGCATCTTCAAGTCAAAGCTCCGGAGAGAAACCAGCTCCGGTCCTGCTGCGCGCTGCACGGTCCTCCGCAAGGATCCACCCCCGGTTTGGGACTCCAAGAAACTGCATTTAAAACCACTGAACAGCGTGAGTAGCCTATTGATTTCACCTTAATGACAATGAAGGTTTCGTCTCATGTCAGATTTCCTTTAAATGACAGATTTTTTATTAAAAAAACAATCGGATTTTTTTTTGGGGGGGGGGGACTGAGGAGGAATTGGCTGCTCAGCGAAAACTGAAAAATGTACCTTAAGTTTCAAACTGGGAGATTAAAAAGAGAATTTGTTTTATAACTTGACAGAATCACACTTCTTTTACACGAAGTTACTAAAGTAATCGTGGAGAGAAAGGGATATCACGCCACAGGGAACACTGAAGAGACACAATTGGAGGTAATAACCTGCTGTTGAATACACATTAGTGCTTACTGGAATAGTCTAGAGAGGAGTTCAAATAGACCTGTAAGTTTAATAAAGTCATAATAAACCACAAGGTGCAGTCCACAGAGACACTTTAGGGGAGGGAAAACAGAGAATATAGTCGATTTATTGTTGAATCTTTCTAGAAATATTATAAATATCATAGTTTTTCCTTCAGGATCCAGTGATGATTTTGTAGCCTGACCAGGTGTCCGGTGCAGACTACTTCCACACACATATTTACACAACACAAGACACTGCTTGCCCTCTCTGACTGACGAATAATTGTTAATTTGGTTGGATAAAAAGCTTGAATAGCCTTGAGGCTGAAGGCTTTATGAGTTGGTACAATAAGAACTGAGCTGATTATTAATTTACTCTTTTATCTAGCAAAAAAGAGCTGCTGTCTATGATTGGGTTTTTCTTGCTTAGCATGACTTTCTTTAACATATTCTTTAAGTATTCAACGTATGTGTTGATTATAACACGTCTGCTGTGGTTGTTCAGCGGCTGTGTTGCTGAGGAGCAGTTTTGCATTCTTCTTAAGGGAACTTGATTTGAAGAGTTTCATTGCAAAACACTGATTTGTATCCGAAACTAAAGAACCTGATGTTGATTACTCACACATTTAATATTCAATTAGGCTACACCACTGCTGATATGACCAATCAGTTAATGGATTTTTTGAAGGACAACAATTTTGGCATTCAGTTTATCATTAAAAGTCATTTGTCAAGCAAAACATGCAAGGATGTGCTACTTTTCTCTGCTTCATATCTTTGTGAATTGAATATCTTTGGGTTTTGGACCAAACAAGCAATTTGAAGACGTCACCTTGGGCTCTGGAAACTTCTAATGCCATTTTTCTGACATTTTATGGACTAAACTGTTAATTGATTCATGGAAAAAAACAGTCAACAGATTAACTAGTAATGAAAATAATAATTTGTGCAGCCCTCGTCATCAGGTGGAGGATTACTTACTTTCTCTGTGCAGAGTTGTTGAGATGTAAATGAATGCTGTTGGACAGTCCCAGACTACCAGCACCACCCAGGGGCGTTGACACCATTAAGTTGCTCAATTTGGGGCTTTTGGCGCAGTGAGTGTTTGTGCTTGAGACGGATCAGACATGTCTTCTCATCCCTCTGACTTTCTGCCTGTTCACGGTGGGATGTTCATGACTGCTGGGGCATTTGGCTGTCATGGCATGACAGGGTCAGAGGTGGTTTGGCAGCTCCAGCCGACCCCTTCTCTCTCTCTCTCTCTCTCTCTCTCTCTCTCTCAGGGGGGCATGAAACCCCCCATTTGCCCTCGAAAAACAAACAAACAGCCTCTCCGCATGCAACAAAGGAGACATTTTTAACTCAGTTAAGGAATTACGTGATGAGATTGTAGAGGGAAATGAGAAGGCTGGTGACAAAAAGCGTTTTACTCACAGAGGTGTGGCTTTAAGATACATTTCAAAATGTCATTAGGCCTTGATTTACATGCTTGTGTTATCTTTGTCGGAATGTGAAATCCAAATGACTTCAGGGCTGCCATTAACTAACTTAATATTCTCTATTAATCATTTAGTCCAGAAACTAGTGAAAAATGTCCATCACTATTGTCCCAAAGTCCACGGTGACATCTTAAAATGTCCTGTTTCGTACGACCAACCGTCCAAAAATCAAATATATTCAGTTTACTGTCATAGAAGAGTAAAGAAAACCAACAAATATTACAATTTCAGACACTAAAGGAAGTAAATGTTTTGGCATTTTGCTTAAAAAAGATTAATAAATGATCAAAATTGCTGCTGATTATTTTCCACTAATTGTTTAATTGACTGGTCGTTTCAGCTCTAGAGTACTTCCTCCTCTATATAAGTATATATATCTCCCATCTCCAGACCTCCTCTCTGCTTAAAGATCTATACAACGAAATCTACACAAGCTGATTTATAACTGACTTACTTGGCAGTATTTCAGAAACGCTGCAGCAACAAAACTGAGACTGATACTTTTGTTTACTGTTGCTGGATCAGATAAGAGACCCCTTTCAATCTCTTCAATCCTGTTGTTGTTGTTGTTGTGTGTTGGCCTGTGTGTCTCACATCAATCGCAGATTCCGCTCTTGTAACATTGGCCTGTTTCCAAAGAAGTTGCTCAATATGTACGAGCCCCTATTAGTCACAGTGACTAACTCTGGATGTGTCGTCTTTTTTTTTTTCTTCCAGGAAACAGTGAAGATGCTCCTGCCTCTGGTAATCCTTCAGCTGCTCGTGGCTCCAGCGCTGACGGTAAACTCCCGGTGGATCCACTCAACATGAACACACACTGATTAGAAACAATGGAAGCTGCATACAAAGTCACCACCGAAACCTGAGATGTCAATCTGTTTTAGAAACTTAAATCAGTGCAGTTTATACGCTATTTCAGGTGTAATGTAGCGCTGCAGCAATTAGTCGAATAACCCATAGTTGATCGACAGAAATTCATTTAACTATTTTGATAATCAATTAACTGTTTAAGTCATTTTTAAAGCAAGAAAGCCCAAAATGTAATGGTTGCAAAATATGAGGATTTGCTGCTTTTCCTGAATATCTTTAGATTTTGGACTCTTGGGTGGATGAAACAAGACATTTAATAATAATGGCCATTTTTATTGTTTTCTGACATTTTATAGATCTAATGATTAACTGATTAATCTAGAAAATAATCTGACGTTAGGATTGGCTCCAGCCCCCCGCGGCCCTCTAAAGGATAACCGGGTATAGCTAATGGATGGATGGATGAATAATCAAAGAATAATCAGTTATAAGTGCAATAAATTAATAATCATTAGTTGCATTGTACTGCCTACGTTATGTATAAGTATAATTGCAAATGGTTTAAGTGACATTTTGGTTAAAACATATTTACCATATTTAACTTTTTTTTGCCTCTATCTGATGGTCACAACAAGAGATTTAGTTTCATGTTTTCTCCACAGAATTTAACATTGGACAACGCAAAAACCTCAAGAGTCACTTATTTCAAAAAGGGCATAACTGTACTCACTAAAAATGTTTATTATCTGGATCCTAATCCCTGTAATATGAGTGATTTCTCTGTGATGTTTCAGAGAAGCAAAATGTTACCAAGTTTTGTTGTCTTATTTATAACGTTAAGACAGATATTTGTTTTGCTCTAAACATTCTGTGGGCTCACCACAGAAAATATATGTATGTATAATAGTATAATGTGTTAGATCTGGTTTGGCAGCTGCACTGGAGCTTTCAGTCGTATCACACAGTCTTCTTCAGCAAATAGAGTTTGACCAGTTGTTATGGAATTGTAAATGTTCAGATTTTCATTTTCTGACCACTTTACTATTTTCTCGTCCATGTTGGCTTAAAAATAGAGTTTCAAACTTCATCCTTGCTGTTTTTTGGGGCAAAGCATGAACTCAAAGAAAAAACTTAATAACATGGATTAATGTTGTTTTTTACATTGTGATGTAGGAGACTGTCCTCCCCGAAAAATATGTCCATATTGGTGCAGCAGCTTATTACGACCCATATTTACATTTGTATGTACGGCGACCTCTAGTGGCCGTAGTAATTATGACGGGTCTAAAGAGCGCATACGTAGGACGTCAACAACACAGGACTTTCACGCAGGAGACCGCTGCTCGTGTCCCGTGTGAAACCAAAATTCAACCTTGACTTAACCTATTTTAACTTACATACGTAAGTTAGTAAGTAACTTAACTTACTAACATACTTATTTGAACCCAAACCACGATCTTTTAGGCCTATATTCAGTATGTCGTTTCTGGAGTCACTGACAAACGACCTATTCTGTCCTTTATGTTGGAGGACTTGTTGGATGGAGTGTATAAACTGCTGTCTCGTGTGCAGGTGCCCGGTGTGGATCACTGGGACACGTGGGGTCCTTATAGAGAATGCAGCCGCAGCTGTGGCAGCGGTGTGACCATGAGAACCAGACGCTGTATCACCCACAGGTATGTCTCCTGCCTATACCTATCTGTTTTTAATGTACCTACATACAGTATATATATATATACATCATGTATAAACACACACACACACCGACATAGTGCATGAACTCCCAGTCAGCCCCTCTCAGCTCATTGTGAGGACCTGAATACACACACACAGGGTTTTTTCTTCTCTCCTGTGTGCATAAAGCTAATTGTGAGGTTCACGGGCGCAGACTGTATCTTGATTGTAAAAGAATGCCTTGAAGTCACGAGGACGTGGGCTTGCCTTACATCCAAAACAGACTGCAGGGAGGGGCCCTTTAACGTTAAAAGGGCTTCTCTTTGCTGGGTGTTGCCCCGTTGGCTGCTGAAGAAGATCGGATGTGAACATTTCTATCTGCCCTTTTTGGCTGAACAGACTTCAGAAGTGGTTTAAGAAAATCTTCTTCCTTTGCTGCACATGTGGTTTCATTTCTTTGAATATGATTTTCTGCCCATTTTTGGGTTGTTTTGTAAAGCTGCTTCTCTTTACATGTGACTAAACAGGGCAGAGTGAGGAGTCATGCTTGCTGTTGTTGCCAGCTTACACTGTAAATGTTCTGTTCGTAGCTTGTATTGCTGGAATCCAGCCGGCATGTTGCCTCATGTAACACACAAAGTGATCCGTATTTATGAGGTGGGAAGTGGTGTGTTCAAGTCATTCAAGATCCTGCTCAAGTATCTACTTAAAGCATCGAAAGCAAAAGTACTCGTTCTGCAGAAAGGTGGCCCCTGTGGTTGATATATTATTAGATATGATATTATTAGATTGTTAATACTGATGCATCAGTGTGTACGCAGCATTTTACTGTCGTAGCTGGTCAAATTGTAGCTAGTTTTTACTACTTTATATACACTTTTTATCCAGTTATTCTCAGCGTAGGTGTCGGAGCCCTCCATTGGGTCACAAGTTAAATCTAAAAAGCAAAGTTCTGCTACACAAATGTGTATTAATTTTGCTTTTTTTTAGAGGAGAAATGTCTCTTTGGTGGAGCTGCTAACAGCTCATAGACATCTGAAACGTGACAAGGGGCTCCAACAAGAGAAGATTTTTCTTTTTAGTGAGGGGTCACAAGCCAAAAAGGTTGGAAGCCACTGGTTGAATCTTTAAAAATGGGTTGTGTTTTATAGGCTGATCATATAGGGGTTTTTTTTATCTGTAAAGTAAGCTGTCACTACAAATGTCAGATGAATATAGTAAAAAGTACAATATTTCCCTTTTGAAATGTAGTGGAGTAGAAGTACAAAGTAGCATAAAATTGAAATATTCCAGCAAAGTACAAGTACCTCAAAATCGTACTTAAGTAGCCTCCCATTAACCACCCAAGTTTGCTGCTGCTGTGTTTTCCTTTTCTAAACCTCCAATCTAATGTGACATCAACTATATTTTCTGTGTTTCTGGCCATAAAGAGCTCGGCAGAATGTAGTTGTGTCTCAGTTATTAAGCAATAACTCTGAGGAAATTTGATAAAAAAAGGACATGTGTGATTTGTTTAGTTGTTTATTGGAAGAAAGATGCCCACCAGGCAGAACATGTCTGTAATGAGCTGTCTCTTTTAAGATGTCCAAACAGTTTTCTGATTCACCTCGTTTCATATTTAGTTGCGTTTATGTGAAGGCAAACTGTAGGAAAATGTAGTTTTTCACGTTAAACATTGACAATAAGGGAAACACACTGTGCTGAATAAAGTGAGCCCTGATAGATTTACTGTATGTAGGATGATTGATTTGCTAGTGCTGCATTATAGATGCTGGTTTCCAACACTTCCATGCAGTCAGTCAGTGAGTCAGACAGTCTGTCAGTGAGTCAGACAGTCTGTCAGTGAGTGTCTTTAGCTGAATGATGAATAACAGGGAAGAAGTCCTGCCCGCTGTTACCTAGTTGGATGAACTCTGTCATATCTTGTCTGCCAGGTTTGCCAGAATCACACCTTTAAATACTATGATTAGGCTGCTGTTGACTCATCGTGTGCCTTACAGGAACTCCCATTTTAACCAACATTAATTTTAGTATAAAATTTCCCGACCTCCGTCCAAAAGGAATCCCACTTCAAAGCGTTTAAGGTTGTCATTTTGTCAGTCGTGGGCTATAATCTATTTTAATTTTGTGTGATCGATAATTTTGGCGTGAATAACTGTTACTTTTTATTTATCTTTTTAAATTGAAAGTCCTGCTTGATGCTCCAAATGTTTATTTTCCGTTCCCAGGTGAAAAGGTGACGGCTGGAGTGTTTGGACATGTTTTAGTTTCAGTTTTGGCGTGCTGACAGGAGCGTGTCTTGTTTTTAGGCCCGAGGGCAGGTACTTTTGGACGTGACTTAATCATGAGTTATCAGCATGGGTGGAAGGGAGGACGGCAAAACAATCTGCTGACTCCCGGTTCTCCGCCGTGTGCGCGGATGTACAGCATGTGCCAGTTTAGGGCTCAACAGTGATGATGTTGAGGCTTCTCCTGTTGCTGAGCTCGTTTTTTTTTACATTTACAATTTTTTTACAGGCACAGATAAAAGAGGAATGCCATGTAATGTCAGAGCTGAAACTTGTTATTTCTGCGCTCGCAGTCTGTATTTGCAGCCTCACCCAGTCATTAACTGTTTCTGCGTCACAATAATGACCCATAAAGATTTAGTGAAACTTTATTCCGAAAAGATGCCAAAAGCAGATTTTTGCAGCACTAATGAAAACACACGTTTCTGGCTTAAAGGGGCACTTCCCTGATTTTACACATAAAGTTCAGTTTAATCAATCAATTAATCAATCAGCATTAATTTATAAAGCACCTTTCAAACAAATCAAATGCAATCCAAAGTGCTTTTCAAGCAATTGACAAAACGTAAGATGTTAAAAATTGATTAAGAGACCAAAACAAACAAAAAAGCATAATAAAAGCTAATACAAGCAAATAACAATAAAGAATACAATTATAAAATACTACACAAAATAAATAGATTATAATAAAATGTAAAAATAAAATAAAATAAATAGTAATGATTATAGTAAATAATAAAACCATAAAATTATGAAACACTACATAAAAGCCAGACTAAATCTATGCTTAAGAGGCAGAGGGGATGGCTAATGAAAGATACTATCCTGTTGCATGATGGGAAATGTAGGATCCAGCGTTTTTGCAGCTTCACCTATAAAAGGGGCTAAAAGTCAGGCTGTTTCGGCCTCTGCGGCTTCACTTTTGACCATCCTTTTTTTTAACAATGTCTCTAACAGACTTTTAAAACTAAATCATTGGAGTTCCCCTTTAAAACTGAGTGGAGTGATATATCATAAAAGGCTTATTTGACTCAGCTTGCAGCTTCACAATGATAAGCAGATAAGACATGCCAAATTACTTTTCCTCTCAGTTTAACTTTGATAGAAATTAGCATCAGGGTTAATCTATTAAATCACCCAATAGCGTCTCATAGTGATGCTTCATCTTCTACATACAGGACTGATGGAGGACACAACTGTGTGGGACCAGACAAGTCTTACCGCTCCTGCAACATCCAGGTGAACAAACCCATCTTTCTCTTTTCTCTTTGACAGTTTTATATGTGAAGCTCTGCTCTATTATAATCAGTGTGTGGCCTATAAACAACATGCTTATGTCTTTGATAAAATCCATAACGTAGCTGTCACAAGGATGAATGACAACTAACATTAAAGTAGATTATAGTACCATTTGTGCACCAGGTATGTTATTTTTTCACTATCTCTGTTCATCGGATGTTTCACTTTGTTTTAAAGCTGGAAGTTTTTCTGCTTAATTCTTGTTTGACCTCTCCGCTGCCTCTCATTGTTCCACTCAGGACTGTCCAGAGGGATCCAAGGATTTCCGTGAAGAGCAGTGCTCCCAGTATGATGGGACCGACTTCCAGGGGAAACGCTACAAGTGGCTCCCATATTATGGAGGTGAGAAGCAAAGTAAAAGTAGTAGTATTTTAGATTTGCAACACCATATAATGGGCTTCAAAAACCTGTTAAGATACACGTACATATACTGAGGTAAAATAGAAATTAGTTGAGAGAGCTAACCTTTATTCTAAAATGAAACTCGTCTCTCTGACAGCTGAGAACCCCTGTGAGCTGAACTGCATGCCGAGAGGAAAAAACTTTTTCTATCGTCACCGCAGCTCTGTGGTTGACGGTACGCCCTGTCACCCTGGACGCAGGGATGTTTGCGTGGACGGAGTCTGCAAGGTAGGCTGGTAGGCGTATGAGATTAGATGAAATGTAAAACAATAAGAGGTGAAGAACTGAGAGGTGATAAAATCAGGAAAGCAGATCTGAATGTACATGTGTGCAAAATCAAATTAAGGTGATTAAGTCGGGAATTTTTATGTCACAAGGCAATAATTCATCGGATCATCACTTAAAAAACCTAAACTTTAAGTTGACATAGTAGTTACAGAATCAGCCACCAAGGCTACCACCAGCTAAGCTATAATTGGCAAATTTTATTATCTGAAAGTGCAAAACTTCATATACTTCTTGATCCTTGAGATACAGCTTATTTCTTTCTAATTAGTATGTTTTGTCAGCCGTGCACAGACTCTTTAAGGGGCAGGGGCAAAAAAGAAAAAGGGTTTTATTTAGGCTTGTGGTTCATTTTAGCCTTAAGGTTACATCAGCATGGCGCTTGAGCTAGCCAGAGGGGCATTTTGGCTTCTCAAGTGCTGAACACCCCCAACATAAATGTGCTATAATAAGTTCATATTTGCCACCTTAAAAGAGATTTACTTGTCTTTAGTGGAGCCTAATCTGTGTTGCAGATTTGATCTAATGACATGATTAGTCTGTCTGTCTGTCATTTTTTTAGTAAATCAAAGTCTAAGGAATAAAATATCTCAGATCACACAAACAAACTCCTGGTTTACAGCCTCACTCCGGTAACCAGAGTGGACACAGTCAGAGGATTAGTTTCACTATGTGGTAATGTCAAACACTTCTTCTGCTCTCAAGTAATTATCCTTTTCCTCATGAAAGACCTCCTCTATTTAACCTCTGTCATCATGTCTTTTATCACCTCCTCTGTGGGGAGCAGCTGTCCAAAGTCCACTCTGTTCTCGGGTCTTATTTTTGAACCTTATTGTCCCCTTTACTTTTTTAAAACCTTCACTTATTTAACCTCCAGCTCCAGCAGATTTTTGTTGCTTGGTTTTAGGATTGCTACGTTCGCAGAAACATTGTGTTCCCACAGATCTTCCCTTCTCTTACGCCTTATTAAAGCAGGTCTTGTATTGGTTTGGCCCCTGAAACGGCTTTTCTGTGATTGGATTTCTGCCTTTGTGAGGGTTTATTTTCTATCTGTAAATTGTATTTTTGTGTCGATATTTTCCTTGCTCTCTCCTAAATAAATGTAAATGGGAAAACATTGGTAAGTAAAAGTGAATAGCCATAGCATAGCCATTTCCCTACTGTGTATATTATCATCACAATACCTTCAAGGGTACAGCTGTTGATATTTGAAGACCAATATTAACACTAATTCATTACCCTAAACAGACTACATTTGATGGCTAATACTGTAATTCAATATATTAAATGGAATTGACAATTTTCATGCAATACTTCTACTAAGTATTTCTCAAAATGTTTACATTGTTAGGATGGAAAACCGTCTAAACAGCTGGACATCACTGGACACTAAAACTCTCCAATAAAACTCTAAAGAGGAATGACAGACGAATTAAATTCTAAGGAGACAAAGCACACAGTAATCATTGTTGAAGGTTTTGCAAACCGTTTAGAAAGTTTGGAGTATCTGTGTTCAGGGATCTGTGATAAATGCAGCAGACAACATAAATGACACTGAAAAAAAAGGCCAATATCAGCCCCATATCTCTGCAAGGGAATATAAGTGCTTATGAAATGTTTCCCTGTTTTTTCCTTCTTCAGCGACTGGGCTGTGACAACATGTTGGAGTCTCCTCAGCAGGAAGACCCCTGCCTGCAGTGTGGGGGTAACGGACAGTCCTGTAACAGAGTCAAGAGCAACTTCTCTGTACGCGATCTGCCAACCGGTACGCTGCACATTTCTAACTTGGTAACAGACTACCAGATAAATCATTCAATTCATCACATTCGTCACACCAGCTGAAGTACCAGAAAACTCTAAGAGAAACGTTTGGGATGTAGATTTTTCTTCACTCAGAGTTTGTAGCATTTTGTAGTTTGTATGTGTGAAAGGAGTCTCTTTTTCATTTCAGGCTACAACCAGATGTTCATCATCCCTGTTGGAGCCACGACCATCAGCATCAGAGAAACAGTGGCCACACGCAACTACCTTGGTGAGTTTGTGTTTGACGTTTTAGAAAACAAACTAGTAGAGGAAGATTTCAGAAGAAATAACTTACAGCTTGTACATAATTCTGTATGTTTGACTGTATTCTGTACATACAATGACTGTGACCTCTATGCATGTCCAGCTATCAAGAACCTGCGTGGTGAGTACTACCTCAATGGCCACTGGGTAATTGAGTTTTCCAGGGCGACACCCATTGCTGGAACTATGCTGTACTACCAGAGAGGAGCTGAGGGTGACAACGTCCCTGAAACCATCATCGGCCGCGGCCCCACCACTGAACCCCTTGTTGTTGAGGTAAGATATACATATACTGAGATAGCTTTTGTCTTTCATACTTTTATTTATTTTATTTGTCTGACAACTATTTAACTCCAAATCAATCTTTAAAGCAGCTATAATCAATATTTCTTATAATAACAAAGGATCAAATACTTAGTGATGAACCCACAGAGAATTATCACCTGACTCTACACAGCTTTATAACTCTTTTAACTCATTGTTTTAATTTGATCTTGCCTGCAACTTTACTGCTTTGGTTCACTCTCAAATAGCACAGTGTTCACCCACAGCAGGCAGCTGTTTTCAACCAAAAAAAGTTTTAAAAACCACTGTATGCTACCTGCACAGCACCAGACAGCATACAGACAAAAGTTAGCAACTAGCTGGTGAGCATAGTGGAGCATTTAAGCTAAAGAGACAGATATTTAACTGAAGAACAAAAACAGAGCTATCAAAAGGTGATAGTATGCCTGTGTTGCCTCCAAGTGGCCAAAAAATCAGTTATTGCACATTACAGATTGAGCATCATATTGATAACTTTGATTTACTGAGCATTTCCATGTTGCGTTCGTCCTGCGGGTGGCACTAGACGAAAGGTCATTGGGTCTTTAAAATCAAAGGGATTCATCATTTTGGGCACACAGATGTGTTTGTTGTTGTTATTTTATTGGGATATATTTATGATTAGATATGCTAAGTAAGAATCTGGCCTTTAGTCACTTTAGACCAAAGTCTTGGACAGACTGGCAACAATTTGAGTGAATGATCTCAATTTTTCTAAGTTTAATCTTTATGTGCAACCCTCCCCTTTCAGCTGATCAGCCAGGAGCCAAACCAAGGAGTAGAGTATGAATTTTATCTCCCCAATGGACGCTCCAGAGAGGGCTACTACTGGAGTTTTGGATCCTGGTCTGCCTGCAGCAGAGAGTGTGGATCAGGTCAGGGTCTCAGAAAAACATAGTCAATAATTTAAACATGTCTCAATGCAGATCAGTACTTGTTTAAAGCTTTATATTTAATCCTGCTTCCATTTAAAAATTAAACAAGTTCTCATTCCATTCCTTCACTAGGCTACCAGTCTCGTTTGGTCTTCTGCACCATTGATATCGAGGCCTACCCCGACTATCTCTGTGCATCTCTGCCGAGGCCACAGACCAACCGTACATGCAACCCCCATCCGTGCCCACAGATCCGCAGGTAAATTACAGTAAAGTTTCACTGGTAAAGTGTGACATTTCAGTAGACTTTGGCAGAACTTTCTAAGGTCAACAGCAAATAACCTTCAGAGCAGCTTTTTGACTGTTGTTGGTGTGTTATGATTGTCTGAAAAGGATGGCGTACCTGTATCCACCACGGTTGTGGAGATCCTCAGAAAGACCCAGAGCCTATGTATCCAGGTAACCCAGGGTCTGTAGTCGTAGTGAAGTTTGAGGTGACTGCAAACACAGGGGGAGATCTAAATCATTAAGGCATCATTTTTGGTAGTCCTTCACATTGACACCTGGAAAACGAAACATCTTTAGCTACTGGCCTCTAAAAAGGGCCAAAATAGTTAAGAAATGATTCAGAAATTTAATAAATGTTGATTGAAATGTCCGTCACAAACTCTCCCCCCTTCAGATGTGTTTGACTCTAGCATCTGTGTTTAGCGCAAAGCTGGGGCAAGTGTCCAGCTCAGAGATCTCCTTTCAACCTTTTAATGGTCCTCATTTGTCTTGGACACACTTAACATCTCTCTCCAGGGAGACCAAATGGTGATTTGGTGCCAGATTTCCATCAAAGCTGTCCTCCTTCAACCTGTGGCCCCTGTACCTGATCCCTGAGCTGGGCTGCTGCCTGATTGCTTTAGCAAACTGTAAAACGCTCTGTCCCTGTCCATTAGGTGTAGCTGGTGTGTTGTGGGGTGTTCATAGGTTAAAGGTCGTCGTGCAAGAGGTGTGTTGTGTACATCTGAATGGGACACAGCAGCAGTGGTGTGGTAGTAAATAGCCAGGGCTTCAGTCAGTGACTCTCTGGTATTTCCTGCTTATTTTCTTTGATGCTGCTGCTGCTGCTCAGAAACCTGAGATGTTTATGAAGCTCGGGTGACGCTAACTGCACCCTCATTATCCCTCAATTTCAAAGATATACTGCATGGAAGACCAGAAACAGTTCATTTCGTGCTAAAGTTGGGGCAGAGATTTGGGAGATAAAATGTGTGCTTGCTGGTTATAGTTTTTGTTTTCAGACCTGCTTTCCAGTCGGCTTCTAGTAACCAGTGTCTATTCAAACTAACCTGGTGTTTTCTGTATTCTCTGTAACACTGCAGTCTCTAGAAGGATGTGTTGATTTAACATAACCACTTGTCAGTAGTTTTTTTTAGTAGTTGTGTTGTTAAAACGATGCATCCTTTTGTAAGCATTTCATCTGAAGGGTTTCATTCCAAAACTGTCTGTTTATTACTGAAATATTGAAGGCTGATATTCAATTACTGACGAAACCATTAGTTGATAAATTAGTTTGTTGATGGACGTAAAATAAATCAACAATTTATCATTTAAAGTTGTAAAATCAAGCAAAAACGCCTAACATGATCTGGTCCTAGCTTCTCAGGAGTTTAGGAGTTTCTCTGTTTTATATTGTTGTAAATTACTTTTTTTGCGGTCGGTCAAACAAAACAAGCCAGCAATCTGTCAATCTGGGAAATTGTGATGGACATTTTTTACTATTATTTGAGATTACATAGATGAACTGATAAATGATTAATACAACTAATAGATTAATCAGAACTTCACTTTAAAAAGTAACTTAACACCAGGCTAAGAAGCAGTGTTTCATTACCTGTCTCTATCTCTGAGCATCACTGCTGCTCAGTGTGGTTGGTTGTGGTCAGACGTGTGTCTATCATACCTGACATCTCATGCTTACATGTCATGGGATCCTGGACTACACTTCTACATCACTGCAGCAAGGTGAGATGTTAAACGACTGGTTGTCAGCCAAAAGCTGTTAAGTGGTTCCTTTAATGCTGCACTTTATTTATATGTCAAAGTTCCCATGTCACTGGCCAGAAATACACAACAAGAGGAGCTTCAACAAAACACCTTCTCCCCTAACTGAGATGCTCTAGATTCCCCAGATTTTAAAATGCTCGCATTATATCTCATATCATGTTGATGCTGTTCAGAAATATTTACCTCTCAGATAAAGTGACAAATTAAAATGCAAACAGCAATGAGCAAACACTTTGTCCTGATAAAACTCTGTCTTGTCTCTTTGATATCCTTTTGACCAGACATGGGCTTCTTTTTTTGTTTACATTTTGGAATGAAACTCTTCATTTTCTCTGTACTACATTACTACATCTCCTGACTTCTGTTTCCTGTCCCTCCTCCCTCCCGGTGGGTTTCCCAGCTGGAGAACCGGTGAGTGGAATACCTGCTCGGTTACCTGCGGTGGAGGCTCTCAGGTGCGCAGAGTGGAGTGCGTATCCCACGATGCCTCGGGCCCCCGCGTGGTGGAGGATGCCATTTGTGCCGCGTACGCTGAGGCACCACCCGCTCTGCAGACCTGCAACATGCACAAGTGTGCAGAGTATCGTGTGACTAGATGGAGTGCGGTGAGTGAACCACCAGACTGTAGGTGACCACAGAGAGGTGAAACAGACTCAAACTAAACAAACAATTTGGACCAAAAACAAGATTCATCAAATGGTGGTGTAAAATCTGCACTGTTTTTTAATAATTAATACCACAATACCACTTTTATTAGCACATTTAGCTTAGCATAACTAGCTTGACTCTTGTATCCAACTGGAGTGAAAAATATTCCGTCTGCTGCAAAATAAAGAAACATTTTTAACTAATTATTAAGTTGTAACTTTAAAGAAAAAGGTGAAAGTGAAGATAAGTGAAAAAGAGACTAATATAGAAAAATAAACCTGATAATAAATGTGTCATACGAGACAAACGATGAGACGTTTGGCTTTGCTGCTGTCTTTTTTGGCTGAAGAAAGGATTGTAATTATTTTTAATCATATTTGAGTAGCAGACAAAATATCCTTCAGTTCAGCTGGAAAGAAGAATCTTTGTGGAATTTGAAAATGTCTTCAAAACAGCAGTAAGGTGTTAAGCTGTAAGGACTTTTTCAAAGTTTGTCTTGTATTTATCTATGAGGAAGTCTCATCAAGTCTTAGATGTAGAACCAAGATTACATGAGAAGCCCAAAGTGAAGCTAGAAAAGTCCTATAAGCCTTAAAGCACAACACGAGATGCAAGTTGAGGACATATTTGAATTGCGAGTGCATTGGATAGAATTACCTTACTGTTGAGAAACACAAGCTGCAGATTTTAGTCCAGATTTGTCTTCATTTATCTGACATAGCTTAAATAACACTTTACTCACTTTCTTCTTTACTTGCAATTGAAATTATACCATACAATATAACTTTAAGGCCTCAGCATTTAAGAGTGGGTGTTACAAAATCTGTGCTGTTGTGTTTGCAGTGCTCAGTGACCTGTGGTTCAGGTGAACAGACCAGGGAAGTCACCTGTGTTGGTTCAGGAGGAATGAGGCTGGAGGAAACTTCCTGCAGCACTTTGCTCCGCCCGATTGCCGTCCGCCCCTGTGAGATGGCTGCCTGCCTGAAACAGATCAGCTGGCACGTCGGAGAGTGGGGACTGGTGAGCGGGACGGGGAACGGCAAATGCAAACAATACATGGAGGACACTGACTGTATTTGCAGGTATTGTGGCCGTTTTCATTGGTTATAATCTCCCTCCATTTTCCTCCAGTGCTCTAAGAGCTGTGGCTCCGGCTCACGAGAGCGGCAGGTGATCTGCTCAGACCGAGAGAGGAACTTGTACCTTGTGGACCAATGTAACGCCCACCCCAAACCCACCACAGTGGAGCGCTGCAACTCCCAGCCCTGCTACAGCCCACAGGGTGAGCGCATGCAAAATGAGCTCCTAAACTAGGCCTCTTGTTCCTGCAACATATATTTCCTGCTGCTCTATTCTTTTATACTGTAATGCAAGATTGCACACGTTAAATTTCCATTACCTTTATTGTTGTCTTTCTAAATAATGTACTTCACATGACATTTTAATGAGGCTTAATGATTTTGGAGTAAAGAATAAATGACTGAATAAGAACTAATTAGCATGAGCGTCAGTAGCCACACTGGCTTTAACAGACACCTGCTGAAAATTCATCAATAAAAGTAAAAACACATCACAGTATCATCGTTTCTGTCCTTGTCGGCCTTCTCAAGATAATTCAACCACTCACCTACATTGTACACTGAGCTCTCATTGTGTTGTGTTTGTTCTACCTGCTGTTTGTGCAGTGGTTCCCAGCATTCAGGACCCACGAGGACACGACAACACACAGACCGTTTTCCAGCCCTATGTGCCGGACCACGCAGCAGGTTGGACTCTATCTCATCGCTTATCTGTCTATTAATTTCAGACCATAATCTATTTGTTAACAAGATATTAACATTTATAACTGCAACTTGATAGTTTTAAAAAAAACAACCAAACTTGTTCATTATGGTTTGGCCCAAAGAAAACAAACTGTAGGTGTGATGGCACCCTAAATTGCTACTGTTCAGTTCCCCTGCACCCCCCCTCTCTGCTGATATAACTCCTGTCACTTTGTGCCCACTTTGTGCCCCCCCCATCCAGCCCCTGTCCAAGCACTAATTATCCAGGCCTGATTGGCATGTTTTCAGGGGTCCATGGGCACCGTCAGCCTGATTAAAATATTTCTGAAGCACTGAAGTGTGCATGTGGTGTTTTTTGGCACGTTCTGGCATCCTGCAGCACCGTTCCAGTGGTCAGGAATTTCAAGTTTGAGGTCTTGTGTGTGTTCATTTCCTGTGAGATTGTTTATTCTGATCGCTGGAACTACTTGTCCCATTCTCCACTGTTTACACGTAGTTTTTTTTGTTTGTTAATTATATGTATGTGTTTTGTAGCTGTTCTTTTCTTATTTGCATTCTTTTGTGTTTCAGCTTCCTGTCAAGCACAATAGCTTAGTCTCTATTGTAAATTTCTAAAGCAATGTGTGAACTTCTCTATTGCTTTGTGTAGTATTTAAAACACCACGACCTGTGGGGTCTAGTCTGCATATACAATGTGTGAATTCTCCCCCCGGTTGGTTTCATCGTAGTCCGCAGGCCGGAGACGGATCCGACCCAGACGAACACAGTCCACGACCCTCACAGCTCTGCCCCGGCCCTCCACTGCAGCCAGTCCTATTATGGCTGCTGCCCAGATGGACGCACTTCCGCTGGGGGCCCCCAGGGTCTCGGCTGCTCACGGGCCCCAACTCCCACTCTTGTCCAGCCATCCTGCATTCAGACCAGGTATCCAGCTCCAACATGTCATTACACTGTGGTTGAAGTTACATATGGAGTCTGCTTTAGGGCCTTTGTGTGGGTGTCACTTTTATGGCTGTGTGACCACTTTAACCAGAGATTGTTTGGCATTGCACATGACCACAGTAACTACCACTAAGTGACCAGTAGCCCGCAGAAAACAGACTTTTTTTGCCAGACTGAGGCAGAGGTTTTCTTAGAAATGTCACTTAGTGTAAAAAGTAGCACATTTTTGTTATTTTTGGCACAGACTTTCAGTACAAAGCGTTTTATTGTTTGTACCTGCTCCCTTCTTGTTCTGTGTGTCAGTTATGGCTGCTGCCAAGATGGAGTGACGGCTGCTCAGGGCCCCAACAAAGAGGGCTGCGTGGAGTTTGTGGCGCCTGCACCCACTGTGAGTAAATATACATGAAATCTTACAGGGGTTTTTTTAACATGCTTGCTAGTGTGGGGAAAATGTTCTATATATGATATGGGAGACAGTGGTGAAAATGTACTGACCAGATTGACCATAAAAAAAACAAAGATATTTGCTTGTGTGAGGTATCGTCTGCCCTTAGAAAACAGATATCAGAAACATCAGTAGAAAAATGTTTATAATATGTAAATTATTTTGTGGGCGTAGACATTTTTTATGGCAGTTACAGGTAATAACACGTCAGACGAGGAAACTCCGAAACTCCAGCTAGTGCCATCTGATAAACGATTAAAAAAACTCAATACACAGCAAAGAAACTATAAGAGAACATTAAAGCAAGATCTTCGATTATTTCATCATGATATCATCATCATTTCTTCTACTCTGTCATGTCATGTTTCCTCAGGCTGCTTCTTTGATTCCCACTGAGAATGCAGTACAGTGCCGTACCACCACTTACGGGTGCTGTTATGACCGCACCACACCTGCAGGAGGACCCAACGGGGAGGGCTGCCCCAACCCACCCAACCATAGTAAGAGATTGAGAAGTTGCAAATACATAATTACACATTAATCTCTGGTTTTGTGTTCTTTAACTCCTATTTGTGAAGATAAGGTTTTTGCTACCTCATCATCAACTAGCATTCATTCACATGTGGGTCTGTCCAGTACAACCACAGTCTTTTGTTTTGGCCACTTAGAAGCTCCACTGCCAGTGATCGAGGGCTGTGCTCCCAGGAAATAGTGTAAGCAGAGGAAAATATACACTTCTCACTTTTCCTACCCAAATATCCCCAGTTGATCCAGGGATTCGAACCTTCAACTTAATGGTTCTGATCAATATAAATCCAGTTTTCTGTTTTTTTGATTTGAGTCTTCGGGGTTGTAGTCTTGGAAAGCTGATTCTAATCAAAAATGTGCAGAACTATAGAACTGTTGTCTGTCTAAAGTCGGTGAGGTCACGGGCTTAGATCCAAAATCTTTTTGTTAAAAGCTTGATTAGAAAAATGAATGAAAAATTCCTTCCTCAAAGTTTTCAATGCATAGATAAAATAGAGAAAGTTCATTCTTGACCTTAAAAGTAGTATTATGACAAAACAATCCCTACTCAAGGTCCCCTTACTAGCTTTTTCAGGAGCTTTAAATTATATCACACAGTCTTCATCAGAGGACGATGTCAACTGAGGAAACTGTCTATTGATGAAGAACGTGTGATACAGTTGAAAGCGCAGGAAAAGCAAAACTTTCACAGCCCGGAGACTGCATGTTGGTAACTTTGCCTGTTCTCTTTCTTTGCTGTAGTTGAGCGCTCTATCTGCTCCCTGCCTCGTGCTGCCGGCTCCTGCAGCCACTGGGTACCACGCTACCACTACGACGTCATCACCTCCAAGTGTGTGCACTTCTGGTATGGGAGCTGCCACGGTAACAGCAACAACTTCATGACCCGAGCTGAGTGCCTGAGGGTGTGCCAGGTGCCTGCACCGATCCAGCAGCGCCCGGGGCCGGTCGCTCCCGCTGGAGAGCCGACTTCTAGAAGAGAGTCTACCCCTGGAAGGACCGCATCTGGAGGAGGCACCACATCTAGGGCAGGCACTGCATCTGGAACAGGCACCGCATCTGGAGGAGGCACTGCATCTGGAGGGTCAACAGGTGGGGGGTCACGCAACATGGGGAGGATTTTCACAGTCCAGGGAGGCTCGACCAGCAGCACCGGCAGACAGGCCACAAGTGCTGCTACACATGCCCACAGAGGTAGAGATCATCTGCGCGTCCGCCGGCCTCCCCCTGCTACTGCTGCACAGCACACCGGCGCAGCAGCGAGGTAAGACCCTGAAGACCCAGGGAGCGCGGCGAAAAGCTCACTCCCTGCCCCAGCCATGCCTCCACTGGCCTCATAATGCCGTTAACAGCCTTCCTACCCCTGCTGAAGGAGCCCCAATCCACTCAGTCCTGCTCTGAGTGTGAGTAGAGCCAAAGAGTGAGCTGAAGGAGATTGAAACACGATCCACAGGCAGATCATGCGCATCATTCACTTACCCCCAAAATATGATGATGAAGTTGATGTTAAAGTTTATCATTGTGTCATGTATACAGATATTTTCAGCCTGCATGGTCCTACAAGTCCTACACAACAAATTTATATAAACCAGATCCAGAATTAACAATATTTATCAATATCATTTATCATAAAATGTATCAATAACTAATGAAGCATATGCAATTGTAAAACGCCAGAGAAGACTAAATAGTCAATCTTGCCTTCTTTTTCAAGCTTTTGATACAAAATTAGTTAACATAAAGAGTAACTTAACACTCCCTGAAAATGTTGTTTTTGCTGACCTCTGGTGGTTTAACTCCTCAAGTGTACTTCAGGGTGTGTCAGTACATCATGACATCACTGTTGGGTGTGGTAGCTGTGGTCAGAGGTGAGACACACCTTTAGCATTTTAACCAGAGAGGGCCTGGTGTTAAGTTACTCTTTAAAGACAACCATTCCCATTTTTGATTATCTGTACAACAGAATATTTCATGTGTTGTGCTTTATTTTATGTAACATGCTCTTTACAGTATGTAGACGCACATTATTCTTGTGATGCTAATATAATCTAAACCCTTGCTTTGTAAAATACACCACAGCTGTGCTACTGTACTCCCAGCTCCACAGACTCTCGCTCTCACGCTTGCCTAAGTAGCAACACCTTGTTTCTCCCTTTAATTTTGTTTAACAAAATGTCTGGAGAAGTTGACAACGTCACAGCGACCCTAAACGGACACCTCTTCTGTTTAATGCTTCTGGGACTTTTCACTGTCTATAGTTAACGTTTTCGTCGTCTTGTGCTTATTTGTGCCTGCTACCTCACCGTGTCAGTCGCCACCACCTTTGGGCTATGTGTTGTGTCACCTTGATGTCATTAGAGATCAAACTAATAAAGGTTCTGCTGTGATGCTTCATCTGTCGTTGTATGTGTGTCATCACTAAACCCTGTCTTTCTCCACATTACATCTATGTAGTGTGTGTATTAGCTACGTCACAGGTTTTAGCTTTCTTTGGGGGACAGAACTTACTTTGGGCATTTTTCTGGTGTAGGAAATGATCCTTTGTCTCCGTGTGTGTCTCATCACGTTTGATTTTTAACATTTTTTTTGATTTGTAACGCACAGAATTCCCTGTTTTGTGGGTGAAGGTGGCATTGTTTGTCCCGTCACTTTTCATGTTGCATGTGTGCCAAAGCTGGGTTTCTTCTCTGTCTTTTCTCTCTGAGCTTCCTCTGGTAAACTCCTGAAGCCAGGTTGTGGGTGATCTTTATGCTTGCTTTGGTGACTACTAATAAAAGTACCAACAGTAGAGCATAAAGTGACTCTTTCATTCTCTTCTTCCATTCAATCTTCTCCTTCTTTGTTTTCCAACTTTCTCCTGATCCTCCTTCCTTCTTTTCTCCCTTTCCTTCCTTCCTTCCGTCCATCCTTGTATCCCCTCCTGTGTCCTCAGTTTGACCCTGGGAGAAGTGACCATCGATAAGACTGACCCCTCGACAGTGGAAGCTTTAGTTGGCCAGACAGTTGTGCTGCCCTGCAGAGTCATCCCTCCGCCGTCCTCCACTGTCATTGTCGAGTGGAGAAAAGATGGCATCCCTCTGTCTACTCACAGGTCAGTAGAAACACACACACTCAGTGGCTTAATATATACTTATTTTTGCTTTCTATCAATGTTTGTGATTATTCTATTCCCCTTATATGTTCTTTAGGCATCACCAGCAACCTAATGGTTCCCTGCTAGTTGGTCCCCTCAATAAGTTAGACTCTGGTTGGTTCTTGTGCGTGGCTACTCGCGAACAGGAGAGAGACCACCGCTACATTTACCTGTCCGTCACAGGTAATGCATCTGCATGAAATAATTTAATGTATTTAGTAGATTCATTGTGCAAGAATTCCTTAAACAGTCACTCTACAGGGACACCAAAAAAAAGCAGTTTGTAGCTGCAGTATGGAAGTCATTTGCTAAAAGAGCCCGTGAAACTTTTACTAATTTGGTTTAATTTTGATTATGGTGATTTAAAGATTTTTTACTTTTAAAATTATTGTTGGAATTTGTAGCCATGATATTCATGGTGCACAGAGGATCAACTGTAATAACTTTGGTGATCCCCTGACTTTTTTCAAACTTTTTTAATAAGAATATTTTTGGCATCATTTTTCAACATCATTTTTTCCTCATTCCTTATTATTGAAAGACATTTTTTGATTTCTATCTACAACTTCAAAACGTATGGGTAGGAACAGAGTGTAGATTGTCCAGTAAATTCCACGTTGTATATCTTTGGAGATCGGAGCACTCTAAGAAAGCTTTTGAGAAAAAAAACTTTCACCCGGTGCGCAGTCGGCTAATTGGGGCCAGATTGGGTCAAAACCTTAATTTGGCTGATTTTAACCCCAATTAGTCCGTCACACAAAAATCCAGGAGACTGGGGTGAAGCCCTGATGTCATAGATGATGTCATAGGTTGTGTCAGAACATGCTGACCTTGAAAAGTTAGCCGGTCTTTACGCATGATTGTTAATGTGTCGTGTGTGTCTGTCTGTCTCATAGAGGGATCATTGCAGCCGACTCCTACCTCATTGCCCAGAGATGGTCCTTCCCCTCGGTGAGACTAATCTTTCTCTCCATACAGTTGAAGATTATAGACACGAAACACCCGAAGACGTGGACAAAATCAGTGAACCTTAATATTTTGCAGTCCTCTCACATGTATATGTGAAGTTGTAAATGATGAAACAGTCACTGACATCAGCTCTCTGTTCCTGTAATTTCTCTCAGGTTCAGTATCGAGTGGTTAAGCTCATCTTTGCTGGAAATGCGAGCAGGACAAATTGCCAGACTGCCCTGCAGGATTGTGCCTCCCTCAGCACTTCAGTCTGTCAACATTCAGTGGACTAAAGATGGACAGACCCTCAGTGACTTCAGGTAATTATCATACTGCTCTACTCCTTTATGTGCAGTATATCTGGTTGTGAAGGAATTATCAAAGTCTAGAGAAAAGCAGAAGTGGATTTTTGTGATGTGCAAGTTATTCTGTTTGGCTAGTAAATGATCTTGTACCCAGAAAAATTACAATTAAGTTGTAATAAATGCCACTAAAAGCTAGTTACTCTGGTTGGGCCTCAATTAAACGACAAAATGTTCATTATATTACATAGTAATAATGCAGTAAGTCCAACAACTGTAAATCAGATTTTTTTTATAATCCTTAAAGATCTCCAGACATTTAAGACATCTAAAATAAATTGCCTTGAATAATAATTTGTGTCTGATGTTTTTTCCACAAAAAAAGTTCAGTTACCAAGTTGGAAATTGTTGAAATTACATCTAAAAATATTTTCCATTTCAAAAGTTCACGTGTTAAACTCAGTGTTAAGGTGAGCACAGATGACATCCATCCATTCTAGTGTCACAGACATCATTTGGCAAGTTGGATGTTTGACCTTCAATGTGCAAAAATGATGTCTGAACAGTGTCAGGACTTTTACTTGTAATGGAGTATTGTGGTATTGCTACAGGATCTGAATACTTCCACCACTGTAAGCTACACACACACACACACAATGCTGTATAACTGTATAAACGGAAGTATTGTGACTGTAAAGGTTACCCTTCATGTTCTGGTCGGCAGTGTGAACAGGTGTCTTGAGTTACTGCTGTGTTGCAGGTATACCAAACATTCAGATGGCACGCTGGTCGTCGGCCCTCTGAAGTCTGAGGACTCTGGTGTCTACACATGTACAGCCTCCACTCAGCAGCAGCTGGAGCAGAGACAGCTGCAGCTCAGAGTCCAAGGTGAGTTTTGCTCATGTCACATTGAGGTTGTAATTTCACTTAATCACCAGCAGAGGTCAGTATATCTGAATGTCATTTAGATGGACAGTGTTTGAGGTTTAATTCCTGTGAGGGGTATCCAGAATAATTCACTGTGAGTTTATGAGGGTGTATGGATTTTTAGGTTGAAATAAATCACCATATTTTTCTGGTTTTATTCTCCAGCTGACCTTCGAATCACGACCGCTCCCAATAACATCCAGGTGTCTGAAGGCAGCACAGCTCTGCTGCCCTGTGTGGTGTCAGGAGACAACGTCAATATAGGCTGGTCCAGGTAATAACCTGTGTTATCAAGGTCAAGTATTTATCCTGTTAGACCTGATGCTGAATGGATGCTTTAATTTTGGGCCCAAGAATAATCAGCGCAGCACAGAAACTGCACTCACAGAGTTTGGTTTCAAAGTAAGATATCTAACAACTGTAAAAGTGACCCAAGTAAAATAATGATACTTTTTAAAGGGCAGCAGTTAACTTTAAAGGGTTTTTATTGGAAAGAATTCAAAATATAAAAAGAGAATGGGAAGTTAACTTTTTCTTTTTAACTTTTAAATAACATTTAACTTGTTTTTAGTTCATAACTCATAAACACAGTTATAAACAAAAAGATAGGAGAAGCTCAAGCGTGCAAAAAGTTAAATTGTCTTCTGTGGAGTTACTCATAAAGAAAACCTAAACTGCTTTATAAGAACATTGTAAGATAAAGACAAACACTATAGTGGTATTTTTACATACATAAATATGAGATGCACCCGCATCTATCAACTAACAGGAATCAAAGAAGGTTCACAAATCTCATGGGCCTTAACTTCCTTATCACGTTATCCTCTTTTACTACAGAAATGGTGTACCAGTGCGTCCAGACGGTCGTAACATCCTGATGTCTTCTGACGGCAGCCTGATCCTGAATAACGTAAAGCCTTCAGATGAGGGCACTTACACCTGCAACGCCTACACCGGCATCTACTCTGTGAGTGCCACGGCCGAAGTTAGAGTCACCAAAGACACACAACAAGGTGAGAATAATTATCTAACTCAGACATCCTGATGTTTTTATGTACCCATTTGCAACATAGTGCACATCTGGACAAAAATGATTATGATAAACAATCGTCTTCAGCTTTTATATCTAGGTAAGAATTAGTTTTAGCTTTTGGTTTATCAGAAAAGAGAAAAACTGTTTAAACTATGATTTTGACATCAGCAGCACTAAGTTTGGAAAACGGCGGCAAGCATAAAAATTGGTCATAGTAAAAAAAGTAAGTAAATAAACAAGGCCATTTATAGAGACTGAGTTGCCATTTTCTTTTCACTTCATTATTCTGACTACTATTTAAATCATGAAAAAAATGAGGCTAATGGGGCTGGTGTTTTCAGTGATGTTGGAACAAAAAACAAATCTTTTTCAGACAATACGACATAGAAAACTCAGATCTGTGCCATGCAGGCGAACAAACAAGCAGAAATAAACTGGCACTGTGATTCTTGTAGCTTGATGTAGTAATTTCAAGATTAATTTACCTTACAAAACACCACACAATGTTCTGTGTATTAAACAGGTTTTTATGAGGCACAAAAAGAGAAATTAAATGGGACTGTCTTTCAACTCTGCTGCTGCAGGTGCTGATGTGCCGCCAGAATGCGTGGACCAGCCTGAGCTTGCCAACTGCGAGCTGATAGTTTACGCCCGCCTCTGCTCCAACTCGTACTACTCCAGTTTCTGCTGTGCCAGCTGTACCAGGCATTCGCAGAGGAACGACAGGTTTGGTCGGCTAGGCTGAAGCCGCAGAGGGTTTAAAAAAAAACTCTGGGATTGGTTGGGAGAGGGGACGAGGGGAGGGCAGTTTTGGAGGACTTCATTTTGAAAACCTTCCAACACTGAACTTCTGCAACTGCCAAAAGAACTCAAAACACTCATATCTGACCAGGTTGTGCAGAATTCAAGAATGCAATGAAAAAGGGAATGATTACTGTAGATGTAGTTAAATCTGTGAGCCAGAAGTTCAGGGAGTCTGTTTGTACACTGAATATGGAAACATTAAATAGGGGCCTTAAAATCAAACGTACCATGTAAACCTGTAAAGTCTGTTGAATGTGATGAAGCAAAAGTCAAAGTTTCTTTGTCGTTCTAACTCTGCCACGTCTTTAAAATGAGTTATTTACTCACTGGACCTTACTGCACATGTTCTCTGTTTTCTAGAGGATTATGATGATTTTACTTTCAGGTCATTAAAAGGATTTAACATGTAAATCCAGAAAAAACCTTCTCCTGTGAAATTATTCCATCTCTGCTGTACTGTTTTGACCACTGCTCTTTTTTTAAAATCAATATTTTGGCATTTCACTGATAAAAAGGGCTGTATTTTCTGTGCATGTTGTTTATTTTTATGTAATTATTTGATAATAAAAATAATATTTTGATAAAAGCTCCTGGTGGTTTGAATTACTGAAGGTGAATCCAACACACGTGGTGTTCCAGTTTGCGCCACAAGGGGTCGCTCAACATGACAAATGACATTCATTCTCATTCAGCTGCTTCATATTAAACATCTGGGTAGAACTTTGTCTTTGTATCCAGTTGCTGAACTGTGTTGACTCACTATTGCAAATTAATCAGTGATTTCTCTTAGATTACATGACATTTCAAAATGTATATAAATTACTGTTATTCATTGGATTATAGCAAAAACCAGGCCGGTATGTCACTGTACTCTGTGGTTGTTAATTCGAACAAGTCAACTCAATTTCACTTTAATATCATCATCCGGAGGTTGAGGTGATCCTAATTTACACCAGATGATTTCTCAGTCGCGTCAATTAGGCTAATTAGTCAAAAAATGACGCCCTACTTAAATACGTCCGGGGTCATTTCACTCAGTTAGGAAGGCTAAGCAAAAAATATTCGACCGCAGCCCATATGTCACACGTCTAGACACAGGTGGTCATGACTTACTGGGACACTTAAATAGAACAGAGCCATTGCTAATGATATTAGTGACACCTGTGCATGTCTGCTGTGAAAAAGGCCCATTAGGCTTAGGTCTAGCCTCGGGTGGTTTGTTCCACTAATAATTATATAAACAACTCCATTTCTTTCGAAGGTTTCAGGCCAAGTTTCAAGAAGAGTTTATGAAGTAAAGTAAGTCTCATATTAGCTTTAGATATAGATGTTTTGGGTGTTGTTGTATATTGTTTGTAGATATAAATGTGATGAAGATGGTTTTAAGATGAAACTGGAAGCTTTACACACCAAACATGCCTGTCTTTGTTGAAACTTTGCTCCTCTTGTTTTGTCCAGTTGTTGAATATGAGTGAAAATCGTTTCATGACAACCCTGATCTACGCTGGAGGCGTCCGGTCGTTGTAGTTTGGCTGTTATTTAGCATCAAGACTGGTCTGATCTGGTCTTCCTGGACTCTGCTGGTTCAGCTCAGTGCAGTTGGCTGTGCGATATTGTGGCAAAAAGTACAGAACTACAGCGAGCTGTAGCCCTGCTCCAATACAGAATTCCCATATGAAAATCTCAGATTTATAGGGGAGCATTCACTGTGTCTCAGGTTGCATATTGTGCACTGTTTTTACATCCCATAATATGGTTTGTGAAAAATAATGTATATTAGTTTGTACTGCATATAGTCCTGTTAGTATAGATTGATAATGTAATAGACTTAACATTTTTCTGCAGGTGGTGGAGGTGTTTTTAATTCATCAGACAGTTTGAAGTTTCACTCTGACTTTGAAAATGTTCTCGTATGTGGTTTCCTCAGTATTGCATGGCACAAATACTGCTTTGTCTGGGAGTCTTAAATAACCACATGAGCTTGAGTTGCAGAGAGTAATACACTCTGTTTTCTGTTTCCTAACAAACAGAGATGAAAACAGCAGCTTGTAAATGAATTATAGGTCAGGGTTTGCAGGAGGAGATATAATTATCTAGCTCACAGATGTCAGACACACCGTGTTTCTGTTGCGGTCTGTTTCCTGTTTATCTGACTTGAGTTGGTTAAATAAAAACATGTTATTCAAGGAAACAAATGGAGAGAGTAGAAAGTGTTTTTCATCAGTTTAATTCCCACTGGGGTCTTAACTGATGAAAAAAATACATTTATAGTTAGATGAGCAACTTGAGTACATTTAGTCAAGTACTGTATTTGAGTACAAATTTGAGGTACTTGAGTATTTCCATCTTATTTCTACTCAACTACAATTCAGAGGTAAATTTTGTACTTTTTACTCTACTAAATGTATGTGTGGACTTTAGTTACTTTGCAGATTCAGATTAATAATACAAAATATATTCAACAAATAAAATATGACGTAATATTAAAGATTAAGTTCACAAGTTAGCAGAATATAAAGTAATAAAAATCTGATCCACCTTTACCAGCTGCACCATTAAAGTGATGAACACATTAATGCATCTCTAATTATAATCCAAAAATAAAATGTACATTATTCTGAAATGGGCCATTCTGCATAATGTGTACTTTTACTTTTGGTACTTAAAGTACATTTTGATGCGAGGACTTTTGCTTAAGTTCACATTTTAATGGAGGACTTTTACTTGTACAGAGTATTTATACATTGTGGAATTACTTCTTCTCTGATTTGAGTATGCCTTACATATTCAGTATAATATCTCAAATAGTGGTTCACATGGAAATACACATTTACATTAAAACACTCTTACAGAACTTCCAATGCAGATAAGTTCACTAGATCACAGTAAACAGCTGTTGTATGTAATATAAGGCACATTTGTTTTCATTCTGTAGCTTCAGTTGACACAGAAATT
>LKNJ01002529.1:0-71723 GCA_002120245.1 Maccullochella peelii
TATACATACATACATATATATATACATACATACATATATATATACATACATACATACATATATATATATATATAGACACATACATACATACATATATATATATATACACATACATATATACATATCATTTGTTTACAGGCATTTCTTGTTTGTTCTTCTATTTGATATGATGCAACAGCTGTTCAATCTGGAGCCGGGTTCATTAACGTTATGCAACTCAAAACACCTGGTGCAGGTGTTAGCTATATACGGGCAAAGATCCTCCAGCAAACAAGTGACTCGTTTTTTGTAATAGAGAGAAGAATAACCCAGTAGTTGACCGAATGTATTTTTGTGTGGGTTTTTTTATTTTATTTTTTTTTACAAATGTATGCACTTCTTGAAGCTGCCTTTGGCTGTGGAACATGAGTAAAACGACATCTCCCGCATAAACTACAGAAAACCAAGTTGTAATCGACCAGTCTGGTGTATGTGTTTCTGTTTGTGTGTGTGTGGTTGTTCTGCAGTGTCATCTGCATGTGATGTAATGAAGGGAAACACAGCGGTAAGCACTCTGCTGTGGCACTTCTCAAGTCAGAAGCTGCAGATTTATCACCATATTTGTCCTGCTGTCTTCAGGTGGCTGCTGGGATTTAATGAACTGAAGGAGAGGATTTTCATACAGTATAAACAGCTGTAGACTACGGATACTGTAAGAAGCACTCATATTATTATATAGATAAATGCTGATTTACAGAAGATCCAATTTAAACACATCTACTGGCTGGAGAGTGTTTGATTAAAACAGTTTACTTACATTTACTCACTTTGCGCTGCCTAAAAGTATGTGTATAGGTGTATTGTGGTATGTGTATTCTATTGTATTTCCATATCTATAGTGTATTGTGGTGATACTGAAAGCTGTATATTTTAATTACACTGTACGTGTAAAAGCCCAAATAGGGACAAGAGTTGAAAATTAGCAATAGCTATAAACTCAGTCAGTTTCATGCTTTGCATTGGAACAATGTTAAATTACATCATCCCTATCAAATATATTCAAAAATAAATATAAATTTGAATGAACCTCCCACCTGTTTGCACCTCTCCTCCCACCTGTACATCGTGCAAATTTCAAGGTCAGGAAAACACCACACGCCACAAAAATAGGGCCCATAGTGTGTATAGTTGAGGTCTTACAAACACGTTGAATACATTTTCTTCCTCATAAAAAATGTGATTTTTTTTTATATTTCAAAAACTTGTGCTGATGCTAGCTAGCAGTCTTCTTCTTCTCACCTTCTGCTGCCCCGTGCTATACTTCTTTTGCTACATTACCGCCACCAACTGTCAGTCAATGGAGCTCATGGATGTGCGCGTGGAGCACGAGATGCAAATAAAACAAGAAACTGCTCATTAAAAACATGGCTCTATTGCAACACTAGTGGTAAAAAACACAACAGGGTACCTTTGATATATCACACCTACACAGTATATTGTCCACTGAATGTCCAGTATCGAGCCACATGAATGATTTATATCTACATTTTGTTGAAAATAATATTTGGTGTATTTTTGCACATTTTTATGTACTTAATATCTATTTTGAAATCTTTTTTAAATGTAGTTTTAATCCCAATATAAAACAGCTGAAATTAAAGTACTATGCTCACCACAAATCCTAATTTAACTCGCAGAAAGCTTTCAGTTTGTAGGAACATCTAATAGATGAGGAATGGCAGCCCATTCACTTTTGCATGCACTGGAATGGAAGTCAACTGAAGACATAAACTGCCTTTTAGCCAGTTAACGCAATAAAGTTTTATTTCTTTAAGAACTGAAACTTGCTCTGTTGTTAAATGGACCCGAACACTCACACAGCCCACTAAACTCTGGCTCGGTTGCTCCCTACCTTGTGCCAGCAGGTGCAGTGTGTGTGGCAGGGTGGGCAGGCAGACGGGGGCGGGTAGGCAGCGTTGGCATCAGGCAGGGAGCAGGCAGCGGGGGACAGTGAGGCCAGAGTCAGGGACATGGTCTGATGGTGATAGTGGTGGTGATGTGGCTGAGCGTAACAGACGGCAGCTCGATCCCCGCCAGGCCCAGTTGCTTGAGCCTCTCCTCCTCCTCCACTGCTCACCTGCAACAACCAACATGCTCAGTAAGATGCCAAATGGGAAACATAGGTGGAGAAAATGTGGCAGTGTCATCTCTTTTTCTACTTATCTCTGGTCTTTTTATCACAAGAGATGGGACCATGTTGATGTTGTGGCATAATCTGGAATAGAAGTTTCTGTAGGGGACTTCTGAAACATGTCATCAGTTAAAAAAATCATGTTTCTAAACAATTCTTATCAAATTAGGGAGTGTGGTTAAATATCAAGGTGATAAAACAATGTATGTTTATTGAGCTGTTAAAGAAGGCATTAGGGTTAAATGTTAAATATGAGTTATTGCTCCAATTTTTGTCAACTGACAAGAATATCTTTTTAATCTGACCTGAGCTGGTCGACATCATAACTCCTGCTTGCTGTCAGCTTTCACCTACAAACATGTCATTTACTTTGATCACCCGTGAATAACACATGACGGAGGAAGCCTGTCATTGACTATGTCTCACCTGTAATTTTGGTAAGTAACATAAGAGTGTGCTGCACTCATCTGTAACATAGTTCCTCTGCCAGGCCTCAGAAAAAAACTGAAATTAGTTTGTGTTTCACCTGCTATAACCACTTTTCTTTTCCTCTTGGAGCAGGTGAAAAGCTCACCTTTGACCAGGCGCCTGACAGATGGGCGGACGTGGTGATAACTCAGAGCACCCCCGCATTGCTGACGCCCTGTGCTCTGAATTTACGGGGGCGGGGGATCTTTTTTCCGGAAGGAGGCACATTGTCAGAGAGATGTGGATTCAAAGCACAGTAACAGCAGGCTGTCATCTCACCTGCTTCATGAGCTCTTTCATGTAATGTTTTGTTCAGACAGTGGGCAACCACATCATGCTCTCAGTCAGCCACTGAGCAGAACTTTCACTGGTCACTGTGCCATTCACACTCATGACTATAGAGGAGCGTTTTTTGGAGCTGCTTTCACTTCCTCTGCCAGAGAACCCACATGAAAACACACTGAAATAGACTTTTATCACCTAATACAGTTTGTCCCCATATCCTTATATTTTCTCATTTAACAGGAGTGTTGGCATCTGAGGGAGAATTTAGACAAGTTCTATTGGATTTGCAGAAACCAAGTTCTGTGTGTCAAATCATCTAAATGACATTTCTTCACAAAATAATTAACTCCCAAGGTACAGTATGTACTTGAACATGTTTTTCCAAATGTTTCTTGACCTATCCATACATAGAATTTGGCAAGTGATTCAAGTGCATACTCTGTGTTGTGTTTTGTACACTTCACTCTACTAGTATATAAATAAAATGGTTTCATTAAAGAATATAATTTAGTCGTAGTCCATTTTTTTCCACTTGAAAATGACTGAATAGGTGTTCTGTTATTTTCAAATGATATGTTATGCAGTCTGACAGCCGGGTCACTGCTCCTTACTCCTGGTAACCCTGAGAATGTCAGGTGTGAACTTTCTAGTGGCTCTCCACTTTGAGCGTCCCTCTCACCTGCAGGATGTCCTGGATCTGGTCGAGCTGTTGCCTGAGCACCTGCTTCTGATGGAAGCTGAACGCCGGGTGGTGAGAGGCCATGGTGAACAGTAAGAGAAACTGCTCCTCGGTCCTCCCGTCGTTCAGCGCCAAGCCGTAGTTATTAATCACCGTGTCTATGTGAGTCAGGGTCCGGTACAGGACCCCCGCCGCCTCCCTGTTGTCCGAGCCGAGCAGGGCGAGGGACACCAGCAGCTTGCTGCGCACCACCTCGTCCGTGATGTTAGTGAGGCCAGATAGGTCGGCGGGGTTGTTGGCTTTGATCTCCGCATCCCGGAGGGAGTGGTAGTCCTTGCGGGCCAAGTCCTCCAGGCAGGACCCGAGGAAGCGGAGCTCGATGGGGACGCAGAGGTCCAGAAGGCCACACAGGAACTCGGCTCTCTGGGCTGAGGTGAGGGAGGAGAACCAGCGGTACACCCCCTCCCTCTGGACACAGCTCCGGCTCTCCACCATCCTCACACATGCACTCAAATTGAAGTGGTATTGTTCTGATAACAACTGGAATTAAATTGTCAGGCTTTTTCAACTGAGAGTAAACTTCACAACACAGGGAGCGCGTGTGTACGTGCGTAATTGCGCAGGCGCGCGTGAGCAGCGCTACTCTCGAGTGGCCATAAAGTCAGAGCTTCAACTTTAACTTAAGTCAGTGACTGATGCTGTCCCTCACTCCGCACTCTCAGTGTTTGTTTCCACACGCTGTGGCCACGGCAGTGACATGAAAGAAGCAACACTCGTTCCCTTTGTTGGCGGACCGGCGGCGACTGAGCAGCAGGCCTTTCCATAAACCATAATCTCACCAAGTCGCCTCATATGTAGCCAAAGTGCTGTGGTTTG
This sequence comes from Maccullochella peelii, assembly GCA_002120245.1. Taxonomy (NCBI): domain Eukaryota; kingdom Metazoa; phylum Chordata; class Actinopteri; order Centrarchiformes; family Percichthyidae; genus Maccullochella; species Maccullochella peelii. Next base: position 4,479 of record LKNJ01002529.1, read on the forward strand.
TGCTCGGCAGCCAGGAGTCCCTCCGCCGTGTCCCTCCCCGCCGGTCGGACCGCTGCCCCCCTGATGGCACAGAAACAGCTCTTGCAGAATGGCAGAGAGAATCAAAACACACCGACCGCCCCATTCAAGGAGACGCTCAACCTCAACCAGCCTTTTGGATCGGAGCCGCCCCGCTTTCCTGTCCCGCACGGCACAACAAACCCTTCCCGTACAGTTGTTCCTCCGTCCTCGTGGTTTTCCACAAGCAACAAAGCCCCAACCGCTAGCAAGACTGTGATGGGGTTCAAGTTTAAAAACTAGTGTGTGTCGCCACTGGAAATAACATTATATCATTTCCGAGACATTACCTCATCAAACGCCGCTGTGGAAAGATAACCTCACAGATTATACTAGAGCTTTTGTTCAGTGTCCGTGAATGAATTTAGTGCAAAATGTAGTTTTACGCTCCCCGCATTCTGCTATGACTCTTGAAATCGAGAAAAAAACAGCTGTGTATAACATTATCCCAACTCCGGCCCACAATGCGGAAATTTCTCCTCTAATTGGCTGCGAGTCCCGTCTGTATTCGAGGGCTCTCTCGTGATTGGCTCAGAGGGATATCCGCTGCCCTGCTATTTCACGTCTTTTTCTCATGCGCTCATATATATCTCAGCTTAGCTACAGAAGCTTTAAAGTGCCAGATACACGTGCAACTGATGCTATATTATATTTAGTATGATAGCCTCACCAATAAGACAGTTATGGTCTATATCCCCTACGACTAATTTAATTATTACTTTTAGTATTGTTACTTTTAGAGTTTAAAGTAGGCTAAGCTAGTCTATTCAGACAGCAAAGGTATGCTGCTTTAGCTAAAGAAAGGAACTCTTATTGGAAAGTACCGTGACAGTCATCACTGACTTACAAAAACAAACACATAAAGTTACTGAAACATTTAAGTACTGGTGTTATGACCAGATTTTGGAATGCTATAACTAAGAAAAGTCAACCATAAAGTTACAGTGATGAGTATCAAAGGGTAATATTAGCCTATAGAAATATAGTTAGCAAGAGATGAAATATGTGGTAATTTCATGTCAGTCCGGAGGGTGGTTCACTAACGCCACTGTATATATTAACATACTTCATGTCCTACATGGCAACAGCAATAATTCATATTATATTTATAGTCATATAGTATATTTATTGGTAACTCCTCAGTGTCCTATAGTGAAGCCCCTTGGTGCTGTGATTTTATATTTATTGATAACTCCTCAGTGTCCTATAGTGAAGCCCCCTGGTGCTGTGATTTTGTAGTTCATATCTAGGACCAGAAGATGGCGTCAGATGTCCATGTTGAAACCTGATGCAGCAGCACACTTGCTGATGGATGTGGTGTTGCATCCCATGCCTCATCACAGATGATAAAAACATCACACACAAAAAATAATTTAAAAATGTTGATTAGACACAGATATAACATGCATCACCTCTTGTTTTCCCTCACCCAGCCCTTCTGTGTTGTTCTTCACTTGTTTCTCTTCTTCTCTGTCAATACAGCCTCCCTCCATCCTCCCTCTCATTGAGAACATTGGTCTCTAGAGGTAAACCCCGCCCCCAAGTACAGGCCCCGCCCCCAGCTGACGGAGGAAAATTCACTTAAGGTTGCTATAGTAACTGTACCCCTCCCTCTCAACCAGGCCTGTACCACTCCCTCTCTGCATCAGGGATGCTGCCTAACACACAACCACACACACACACCAAAAGTATAAAAACACAACACAGCAACACAAAGAAAGAGAAAGATTTAAGACACAGGAGCCAAGAGTCATTTTCTTTCAAACACTTTCATTATTTTCTCCACATAACTCAAAAACGAAAACAGTGTAATTCCCAGAAACATAAAGAAAGAAAGAAAGAAAGAAAGAAAGAAAGAAAGCAAGAAAGAAAGAAGAGAGTCAAACTATAGAGAGAGAGTTTGGCATGCTGTAGCATGCTGCGGACTAACAGGGTGGTGCAGGGCATCGTCACCAGGCTGGTGGCATACAGCAGAGCTTCAGTCTGGGACCCAAATGAAATGAAAATATATTGTTCTGCTTCTCGGGATGCAGGCACATTAGACTGTACTGTGGTAATAATATGGGGGAAACACCTACAGCCGAGTTTGAGTTTCAGTCCATAGTTTGAGAAACGCTGTCGGACAGAAAAAACAACAGCGAAGCCTCCCTGCCCCCTGGAAGTTGTTACCGATGGCAACGGGCTCAGCCATCCCATCCCATCACGTGGAAGGAGGAGGATGCACACACATGTTCACACACTCAGACGAGCGTTCATGCAAACAAACAGAGGCTGGTCTGCCAGATGGGTTTAAGATACACACACACATACATACATACACATAGAAAAACCCAGTGTCTTCACTCAACTATAAAAATAGACAAATTGTGACAGGTATTGTGATTGCACTTTAGTCTGTCTGTTTGTCACTGAGGGTCTTGGATCGGTGGAGGAGGAATGGAGGCGGTAAATCCTGACCTCGATCCTGGCCACTGCTTGCTTCTACACTACAACACCAAAATCCTTTCAGATAGTTTGTTCCTGTTAGGCTGCTTGGAGTATCACTTTGCCCCACATAGAGAGGCATCAATTGGTTTCATTTAACCCGGTTAAGATCAATAACAGTCCATAGAAGACATGTTGATGCTTCTGTTTTATCCCAGCTTCATGATCAGTGCTAAATAGGCTTCTCTCCAGCCACGGCTCCTATCAAAACTTAACTTGTCGCATGTGCTTCTGAAGCTTTTTTTGCTCTCAGACTCAACGCACAACTAAGATATTACAGTACATATGCATGCATTGTTGTACTTTGATCAATCTGCTACAAAAGCAAGGCAGGTGGCGACTAGTATTTTTTTTCAGACATCTTGCAAGTATAGTATAAAAGATGTTGCCTTCAGGTTAAGTTTTGAGAGAAGCAGTGGGAGGCACTGATTTATCAATATGATTTTGTCTTTATAGCCATATTTCTGGTGTTGCACATATAGGCTTTGCTTCAGCGAATGCAGTATTGCCTCTAAATACCTCTGCTAGTGGTACAGTAGGCGCAGGGCTTTGCCAAGAACGGTCTGTCTTGAACTACCACCAACTCAGAGGAAGCTCCATCCTCTGACTGGTGCGTGTGGAGGTGGGAGAGAGTAGGAGGGAGAGACGGAGAGAGCACAGTTGTCAGCCAATGCTAGTAGGCTAGATGTGGATGAGCAGTGACTGTGTCCTCATGAGATGCTCTTGTAAAGTTCGTGAACAGCGTGAAAGGCCACTGAGCTACTTGGAGACCACGCACAGACGCACACACACACATTGCTGGAAAAGACATGGCTGCTCGATACAGACGCAAACACACTCCCATTACACACGTATACTCCTAACATACTGTACATACAGTATGCAGAGACGCACGCACACAAACTTTCTCCCAGTATGAGACGAAGAGTGAGAGGAGACAGACATCATAGAGGGGACAGATAAATGAGAGGGATGGGGTAAAAAGCAAAGAGTGTGTGTGTGTGTGTGTGTGTGTGTGGAGAGGGGGCCATCAGCCATGTATCCAGGCAGCACACACTTGTCAGCTCCTGAGTCTTACATAGGCTCACACACACACACACACACACACACGAACACACAGCTTGGACCATCAGTAACAACACCTGGGCAGGCGGAGGAACCAAAAGGCAGGAGTTATATAAAGAGGGGTGGAGGGTTACAAAATAAAGAATATATCCATCAACATATTGTACATGAGAGAAAATGTTAATAAATAAATTATAAGTTACAAATCTGTTGAAAACTATGATTTGAAGATGAAAAAGTCTGTCTTGTCAGTCCTGTCTGCAGACAGTGGAAGCAGACATCTCACTGTAATGCCAGCTGCAGCTCGCATGGCCTGGGGACCAGACCAGTTCAGACCATTTGAGTTTATATGTGAACTACTGAAGCTCACTGAAGTCCAGTTTCTGGACTATATAATCTCCCTGTAGTCCAGTTACCTAGACTGCTTTACCCTTCTTTCGTCCACATCTTTGGGCTACGCACTTCAGCATCTCTTTCAGGAAGACTGGACCAAGCTTAGCCCAGGTTAAGCCCTCCTTGGTCCTAGTCTTCCTTCAGCCGGTTGCAGTCCTCTCGCCAGGAACACAGGGCAGCAGATTCGTTGTAATACTCATATGAATTTATAATTGTTGTAGCATAGATAGGCTGACTCTGAAAGCGGTGCTGTCTTTAAATAAAAAAGTGGATAAACAAAATAGCCACTCCAATGTTGAGCAGAATCACCATGACAACCAGGATAGAGCTGTAGGCCTGCGTGGGAGAGAGAGAGAGAGAAAAGATGAGAGTGTCAATAATAAGGACACACACACAAAAGCTCACACACAAGGCTGTGTTCATACGGACATTATATCTAACCTGCTGACACATACACATGTACACACAGTCATCTATATTCATCCCTTTACCTTTTAACCAAAGCAATGCATAAGACATTTCTTATTACCACAGTTGGTCATTAATATGTCAGTGAACATGATATGCAATATAACGGGGATAATGGAAAAGAAAGGGGAACGCAAACCTCCAACGGTGCTTTGCTTTTACGCAATTTAAAGGACCAAACCTCTGTTTTAAACAGGTTAAAAAGTTGATGATTCTCCTCTTTAGTATCAATGTATTCCTATGAAATTGTGGATGATTAAAGTCTTTTGTTGTTGTTGTTGTTGTTGAAATCATTTCACATTCATTGGGCCTTGCATAGCTGCATGCACATCAGTCACTACGTCGCTGTCAGTTGAATTCTGGTAACTGTCACTTCAGCTGGAGGGGGCTCCTTTACTGGTTCAGAAACTCCTACAGCCATGGGGTTTATAAAACCTTTTCAAAATAAATGAAAAAATGAACTCAAACACATGGGAGTTTAATATTATTATGTGACATGTTGAAGATGCAAGGTTTTCACCTGACAGCAGCAATATTCTCCGGTATTGAGTTACAAAGTGCTTGACAGTTACAAAAAAGACAATACAAAGAATTTAAACGAACATGTCAAAGACAAGCAAAAATTGTTAAAGAATAAGAACAAACCCGGATGAGGCCTAGTGAACATGGGATCAGCTACTCACTAATAATAGGGTGGGACCAAATTGTGTAACGCCTTTTGAGTAATTCGAAATATTTTGAATTCAACCCTAAATTTGACAGGTAACCAATGTATTGAAGCTAGCACCAGGTTGTGTGTTGTGCTACAGCATCTTGGCTTAAACAAGAACTCAATGCGTTACAATAGTCCAGACGTGACGAGACAAAACAAGCTGTTTGGAAGATAAACGGGCGTAGCTTGGCAATGTTTCTTAATTGGAAATAACGTGACTGAATAACTGGCTTAAAATGTTTCTCAAAGTTCAACTAGGAATCCAAAATGACCCCTTTAGGTTTCTGGAAACCACCTTTGAGTTAGAAGCCAGGGAACCTTTGTACTGTTGAAAGATTTCAAAGCTCTGATTTGGAGCAAACACAAGAACTTCTGTTTTGTGATTTAACTGCAGGAAACTCTACTGATCTCATTAAAAACATTATGTAAAATAGCCGAATTTAAAAAGTCCCCAGGTTAGCTGGACATCATCGTCACAGCAATGATAAGAGACGTAAAACTGACATATTATGTGCCCTAAAGGGAGTGTGTAAAGGGAGAATAAGACCCAGGACTGAGCCTTGAGGAGCTCCACAGGTCAGAGATGGATACAAAGTGGCCAATAGATAAATAATTAGAAAACCATTCAGGCGCTATACTAGAGATTCCAAACCACTTCCTCAGACAATCGCAGGGGCGTAAATATAGACAGTGCAGGCAGTGCAATTGTAAGGGGTCCCATAAGGTGGGGGGGCCATAAAGAGCGCAAGCCCTTCAACAGTGTGTTGGTTTTAATTTGTTTTTTGGTAAAATAGTCACAAACAAAAAGATATACAACTACAAACTATAAAACTATGAAAAACTATTCAATTAAATGAATAATTTGTTATTTTCTTAGATTGCTGGGTAATATGTACGTTGATGTTGTCCGATAAAGTCTATGTTTGATCGAGACGATATACGGTAGCTAGTTTAGCCGCAAAATCTGTCAAGACTGACAAGTGTGTGTGTGTGTGTGTGTGTGTGTGTGTGTGTATGTTTCATAACTAGTAACTAGCGTGCACTAGGGCCCGTCATAACTACCTTACGCCACTGGACAATCTAATAAGATATTACGTCTAAATAGATTCACTTTCCACTGTAGCACTCTTTCTTATCATCTGGTGCGCATTGTGTTGGTGGTTTCAGGAAACACGACATAATACAAACGATCACATCTAAAACGAATGTCACGAAAAAGGAATAAATTGTAATGCTGATGATGATACACGTACACAGCGCTGTGATGTAGGAGCAATTTGCATCTTAAGACAAATAATACAATCCTGTGTTGGTCCCACAGGGAAGCCCACCTTCTCTGACAGCGTGAGGTCAGAGGGCAAGCTCTGCTGCAGAACAGCAGCCTGGAGCAGCGTCTTGCTCGATGACACTTCAGCAGATGCTTGCTGACAACCTGGGTCATGTGGGTGAAGGCCAGTCATTACCATTGATGCAGCAGTTGTTTTTTTACCCCACTCAGAATCCCTCACAAATAGTCTGGCTTGCTTGAAACTTAAACATGTATCTATCTACATAGAGTGTATTTTGGTCTTATCAAAGGATTTACCAAAAGAGGAGATGCAGGAGACCGATGGTTTTAATTAAGTCTACCTCTAAAATAATTTTAACAATAGCTGCAGTGGGAGAGGGAAAATGGGACTCTGAGTAACAATATGCACTGATATTAAGCAGCATTAGTGCAACATTGTTGTAAATGAATCTGTCCAGAGTGGCTGCTAACAAGGTTTCTACTGATCAATCCACTGATAGGCTTTTCACAGATCTGTGTCATAGATGATTACCAGACCAGGTGGATGAAATCCTCTGATAATCAACCTTTTCTACCTCAAGTTAGTAAGAAAATGTGTGCTTGTTATGTATTATTCCATTTGTGCTGAAGGAGCATAATCATTCACAATTAGTATTTTCATTGAGTATATCATATGAAAACTTAAATGAATAGTTGGAAAACACAGAAGATTAATGCAACTCTAATATCTGCACACTAAATATGAAGATACAGCCAGCAGCCGCTTAGCTTAGCTAGCAACTTGTCATTTTTGCTCTTTGTTTTTTGTACAAATTAAACAAAGATATAACGTGTTAATTAGTGAGCCACTGTTGTTCAGAGTTTAATTACAACCATTGAAAATATCTTCGGTGAACACAGAATTGATTATCATTGCCATGCGATTCTGCAGGTTTAGGCAACTAAAACGCTTGGCTAAGGTTAGAGAAAGCGCACGCATTCCCACTTCCTGCATTGGCACTGAGCGCTGGGATTTGTGGAAAAACGTGAGGTGCAGAATTGTCCAATATGTACATAATGCCTAGGCCTATGGGCTGAAAATTCCATAATCATTCAGTGGTGTAAGCCCTACTGGTAAACTACTTCAGCGTATTAATCATGTCCACTCTTGTGTCACAAACTTTCCTACAAGTGATCAGAGACAGAAGTTCTAATAATTAGGGCACAGGCTCAGAGACAGAAGCTGTGCAGAGACTTAAAATCCTTAAACCTAAAACATCAAGCCCTGAGCAAGTAACCTCGGTGATCCTCATCTGAATTTTGAAGCTCACACTCAAAATATCACCATGACTGCCTTTTATCATCTCAGGAAATACTGCAAAAGTACTGTCATATCTCTCCCCCGCAGATACTGAGACCTATGCATGCTTTTATGACTACCGGGCACTGGAATGTAATGCTTTCTTTTGTGGCCCACCTAAGAAAGCAGCATGTGTGCTGACCGGAATCAGCAGAAGAGGACATATTGTGTATACATACACCTGTTTTAAAGTGTCTTTGGTAGTAGATTCTGCTTTGTACATTTTAAGATTCTGCTCTTGGTTTTCAAATCATTCACTGGAGTAATGGCTGATTACATATCAAGCATGCTTTAAAGATGTCCCTGCTTAATCTGTTCATTCATCTGGTACTGGCCTGTCAGATGTTCCGTGATCTACTACTAAGACCAATAGAGAAACATTGTCATCATGTTAGTTTTTGTTATTGTGGGCCATAAAGGGCTTGGCCGTCTGGGGACACATCTGACTGAGGTGTTGTTCCTGTAAATATGAGCCTTTGGGATGCACAGAGGTTCATTTCTGTGTTCCATGATGACGACTGCTTGATATCTTGTGAGTGGACACAGAGGTGCAGTGCTATTTTGGTACAGAGGTGTCATGCTATACTGGATACAGTGAAAGAGTAAGCATCTTTTTTTGTTGTTGTTTCTATATAATGCACTTTTGTATTACAGTCTTGCACAAAAAGCACCATATCAATAAAGTTTGATTAATGAATTGATAAGAAGAGGTCCTGTGTGTGTGTGTGTGTGTGTGTGTGTGTGTGTGTGTGTGTGTGTGTGTGCGTGTGCGTGGGTGCACATGTCTGTGTCAGAGCAGCCCCAGTGTTCCCTGTGTGTATTTATCTGAGTGTGATAGTATCTGTGTATGCTGTGAAACTGCCTTATACCAATCTCACTTACTTCTCTGCGGCTGCAAACACACACACACACACACACACACACACACACACACACACCCCACCAGCAGCCCCCCCCCGTCACTAACACACGCCCACCGATTGGCCGCCGTTGAAGCAAGGCATAAGCTGTTCCCTAGCAACAGAGCGCTGGTTAACCAATAGGGGGCCTTCGGTGAGGAAGGGGCTAGTTTGCCAGTCTGCTGTTACTAAGGTGCAGAGAGGACCGCTGGGGTTCTCTCTCCGCTTGTATATCTGTGTGTGTGTGTGTGTGTGTGTGTGTGTGTTTTAGGCTTCATGTTTGTAGCAGCAGCAGCCACTAAACTACTAAATAACCAACTTCATTCACTGTGCCAGAGTCATCTCACTGCTGCGGACAAATTTGTATTAAAGTGAGCAAGTTGTGTGAGGAGTGTGTGTGTGCACGATGTGTGGTTTTCACTTGCTGCTGATTTTCCCCTGTTGGTTTCATTAGCTAATGCTGCCACTGTATTATCATCCAGGATTAGCGTGCTTGGGGCCGTCCACCAGCCTGAGTCAAGACGTAGCCAAAAAAATTATATTATAAGAGCGTAATCCCCCCTGCTTGCTCATAGTACAAAAAAATCTTTCTTTATTTCACAAGGTTAAACCTTGTGCCTCTCCCCCAGGATTATCTTAATATGTAGGATAACATTGTGTTATGTCACTGGGGATGGAATGTATCCTCATGACAGTGGGCAACAAATCCTTTTAGTCAAATCAATGTGTGGCAGTGACACGACAGATATGAAAAATTCACCATACAGCTGCTGTCCAGGGTGATATTAAGGCCAAACAGAGCCATGCAGAGGTTCAAACTACTGAAATTTAAGCTGCATGTAAAATGAAATTGGTTACTCTGAACCCACAGAGAATTGTCAACTGACTCTACAGCTCCTCTCAGTTCTACAGAGCTTATAGCTTCATTGTTTTGGTTTTACAGCGTGCAACTTTAATGTTTTGGTTTGGTCTCAGCGCTATAAACAATGTTGTTTCCAGCAGCAACTGTTTATGGCAAAAAAGCTCTGATAAACTCACTCTAAGCTATCTGCTCAGCACCAAACGGCAGACAGACAAAGTTAGGGACTAGCTTGCAGCATTTAGCTGCTAAAGAGCCAGATATTTCCCTCAGGAGCTCAGGAGGTTGAATATACCTTCTGGAAATTTTAAGGAGGGTAATTCAAATCACATACATTCAGTAAAATGGTTTTCAAAGGATGCTATACATTCAGTGGTATTTAGGTTTCAAAATTAAGTATTCAGTGGTTATTACATTTCATATCATATGTTGATCAGTTGCTTACATAATTCAAATTATTTTGCCATTTCTTTGTTTCCATATATTCACATTAAAGTTCACAAAAGTTTGAATTTTGAGTGATTCTTGTTGTTATCCTATCTTATTCCTCATTTCTATGTGCTACATTAGATTATGTAACGTACGTATGCTACATACATTACATTCGGCCTCATTTTCACCTTTTACAGCTGTACTGAGGTGCCTTTACTGTAAGGTAATTTATCATATAATTTACTTAAAAAGTAAAACAACTTCACTGTGGAAGCCGTTTGCTTGGCTCCCTACTCATGCCATGCCACAGTGCCGCCCAAAACACTAGCCTACACCAAGAAAACCATTTAATCCTCAAGTCTCATTTTTAAACCAGGAAATATTCACAGGGTTGAGAGTTTTGTGTTGTTGTATTTTTTGGCAACAGATTTATACAGCTGGTTCATCAGCGAGGTCTGGTTTCTTTATTGCTGTAAAGAAAAAGTCCTAACAAAGATTTAAAGCTGCAAAAGGCAACTCTGCTCTGATGGAATTTTTGGGAAGTTTGAAAGATGAGAAATCCAATGTTATGGCTGTCAATTGTTTATTCACAGTGGGTGGTGAGTGGAAGAGTGCTTGCTTACTATTGTTTAAGAGCCAGTTTTGTATTTTTCTCCAAAATTTCAACTCAAACTGTCTGCACACCAGAAGGATTTTCAGCCAGTGACCATACAAAGCACCTGAAAGTAATTTGTGCAGTGCCGTGTTGAGAAGATCCCAGCCATCAGCAGTTTTGTGAAACAAAACTCTTGCCTTGTGCAGCTTTTGCATCTTTTTCCGAGTTGGTTAAGTATTGTATGTGTGTGTGATAGAGTTGTGTTTGAGTCTTACTGAGTTGCCTTTGCTCTGCAAGAGGCTGTGGTCCTGCTGCGCCAGTGTGATGGGGGAGGACTTCAGAGGGGGGGAGAGGGTGAGGTCCCGACGTAGAGGCCGTGAATCCATCTTTTCCCCCGGTCTGTCCAGCTTGTGCACTGAGTCTTTACCCCCCTCCCTCCCCTCTTTGCCCTCTCTTCCTTCCCTCCCCTCCCTCCCATCGCGGTTCTTATGCCTCTGCCGTTGCACAGTGTGCGAGCGTCCCTCTCCGTGAGCATGACTGTGCCCGTGCCTCTCCTCCCCGTGCCCATGGGGCTTGTGGGTAGTGGAGTCTCTGGGCTGTAAAGGCTTCATCTCCATCTCATAATTGCTAATTTTCTCCTCATCCTGCTCCAGCAGCCGACCTCCCCTGCCGTGTACGCCCCTGTGCCCGGACGTCCAAGAGGCAGACGAGGACGACTCTGTCCACCTGTCCCCTCTGGCCTGTCTGTGATTGGATGATCCATGCTCCCGGGACTTGTGATTGGAGGAGCTGTGTTTGTGTCCGTTGGTCCGGCTCGCTCCTCGTCCACTGACTCCACCTCCGCCTTTTGACAACATCCCTCTCCTCTTGTCCTCGCTCCAGCTGTTGGCCCGTGCGTACTCCCCCTTCCCTCCTCCTCTGCCTTCACCTCCCCCACTTCCTCCCTCCATCAACACCTGGATCTCAGTCTGCCCTCCCCCCCCCCCTTTCTCCCCCCTTTCTCCTCCATCCTTCCCCCTATCCCCGTGGTCCACGGCGGTCTGCCGGTGGAAGCGGGCGCTCTTGCTGCGCTGGGATGGCCGGGCAGGGGGAGGCGGGGTGTGGGGTGGTGAGGAGGAAGGGGGACTGAGGTCAGGTGTGGCGGCGTCGTTAGAGGGGTCGTCGGAGGCCGCACTCTTTACGTAGAGGTCGGGGCTGTCGGCGGTGCCGGCGCTACTCGACAGCCCCTCTCCTTCCACCTCGCTGGACACCTGACGTTTGGGACGCTGCACCTCCATGCCTACAAAAGACAGATGGCATCAGAAAGATGACGGACATTATGGGAGGTGGTGAGGTGAGGGAGCGTTCAAAAATGAAAAGACATCTTTGTGATGTAATTATTTCAGCTTTTAAAACACTTTTTTACAATAATTCTCACTTTGGAGAAATGAATCCCGGATGAGAAAAAGTTGAAAGACTCTGCCTTGCTCTTTCAAAAAATTCAAACTACCCTCCCATCTCCTCCCCCCTCCTCCCCCCTAATAATTTTTATACAGTCCCTTAGTTTTTATCTGGAACAAAAACAAAGGGTACATAATGGTGTCCAGGATGTACGTAAACACAAACATGTCGCAAAATGTCAGCACTGATACCTGTTGACATAGATGTCCTCACAATAACATGGAGTGGTTTTTTTAGCTGTGTGACAAACAGACAGCTGCTGAGAGCAGAATAGATGGCAAAAGAACAATCACTGTCATCTCAGGTATCTGCGTGTGGGAGTGTACAGTACGTGTCAAGAAGTCAGTGTGTGTGCGGGTCACTCCGCTGAGTAGTGCATGTTCTTCTGGGTTGGCTACCTGCAGTGCTGTACAGGTGTGAGTGACAGAAACAGAAATGCAAAGCTGGAGGGTGGTTTACACTGACCTTTATCACCAAACCACACACACACACACACACACACGTATGTGTTTTGTTTGTTCACGCATGTGTACGCACACGTGTTGTTGCGTATGTCTGCTGTGCTGGGTTTGTAGATTATGGACATGTGCTGCATATGGTTACACAGTATACAGTATGCATGTTGTGATTTTAGTGAGTGTGTGTGCTCACCATTTCCTGGGTGCTGGAAGGAAGGGGAGAACTGCTTGGCAGTGACCCTCGCCATGCGACTCTCCTCCTGGGCTTTCTGAGCTGCTCCTACTGCTGCCTCTGCTTTACCTTGTGCATGAGCCGTCCTGACACACAGAAGACAGGGGACAGAATGCAGAGTACAAACTTTAACTTGAAACATTTAAAGATGAGTAAGAGGAAATGTCCAAAACTAATTCATTTAACAAGAAAGTACAGCAGGTTGGAAGGAGATAAGGGATTCTAGTTCAAAAGAACAGAATACAAAGACATTGTCCCAAAATACTGTAGTTAAAAAAAAAAACCTTAGTAACTGACCTTTGGAACAATAAAAGTGCCAACAGTGCACCACAGTATTTCAGTTTTTCACTGATACAGGGGTATTTGTGGCTAAGCCCTGGTTTATTCAATACACACAGGACCCTCAGAACACAACCTCCATTCACCTCCATTAACTTTACTTTGGATTCTGGTGTTTGTTGCCCAAGGGGCAATCTCAGGATTCATCAGCTATCTTCTGACGATGATTTGAATGCAGATAAAATTTTAAAAGCTCATAAAAAGCTAATCTTTAGGGTTCTGAGATTGATTAAAAGCTAAATCGTCGTCAGACAATAGCCGATGGCTTCCAAGATTGGATTTTGGCCAATGCGTTCCACCTCTTTTACTCTCCACACCGACTGTTTACTGCAACCAAAACTCACTCTAACCCAACAATTTTCTCACCTGAAAACAAAGCTTTTTGAAAACATTCTTTAGCATGGATAAACCTTAAATGCTAGCATTGTCTTTAAATGTGAATGAGGAAAATGGGGCATTAGGAAAAAAGATAACATACTGTAAGCCTAATCTGGAACTGTGTGGTGGTAGAGTAGAGAAGACAACTCTGTGTCAATTGCCAATTACACAATACAGGTGTTGTCTTTAACCTGTATTTATGTTTACTTTTCTAGATGACTTTACAATCATAAAATAGTGATTTTATCAGCAGCACAGGAGTTAACAGGTAGCAAATAAAGCACTATTTTATGCTCCTTTAGTTGTCTGACAGAAGAGAAAAATATGTAAATGAGAACATTTACTGTAAACCGTAAGTTGAGCTGTATTCAAACATAGTATCGTTGATCACAGAGGTCAGGAGGGGACAGAACAGCGATTTAACAAGCTGCGACAGAGTAACCAGACTGTCTGTACCACTCACCAGGTGTTAGCTATGATGCACAGCTTAGTTTGCCAACTTAAAGAGGACAAAGAAGAAGAAACTGAGCCGTTCTCATGACATTTGGATTTTTCAGTGTAGCTGGAAAACTTTATGAACAACCTGAAAACACTTCCCTTGCATTTGGGGCAACTTACAACTTGTGCACTATCACATTAATTTTATGTTAATTTCATTTGGTTTCATTTTAAAATTTCATTTTATTCTATGTTAATTGATTTTATTCTTATTGTTTTAAATGTCATTCTAATGCTTTTCTTTGCCTATGTAAAGCACTTTGAATAATGCTGCAATATAAATAAAGCTGCCTTGCCTTTATCTTATCTTATCTTTATCATATCTTTTATTATTTTGTATCTTTACATCATTTTAAACTGTTACTTGACATTGTAAATGAGGGCAGGCACTCAATGATTTTTCTAGTTTAAATAAAGGCCATAAATAACACTTTGGAGAAAACATTGTGTGTTAACTACTGTTTGCAGGCCCTAATAACACTCAGGACATTTTTTTCCTGTGAATATGGAAACTTAAATAATACATTTACATTCAATCACATAACTGTATCACAGCCATATAAAGCATCTATTCTCAGGTATCATTATTAAAAGAACATGCAGCATACGCCACCTCATTCATATCTGAGTTATCTGTTCTATTGTGTCTTGTTATGGCTGACGAATCTCATTATAAAAGACACCTGAGCCAGAGAGTGAGAAACACACACAAACACACAAGACCATGAACGGCGTGTAGGGATCAGCATATTACATGATACCTCACACAGTAGCTATGGGAGGATAATTATTGCAGAGCTACAGTATGATGACATAGTATGTATTCATCTGTTTACAGGCACTGTAATCTTTTGCTTGTTTATTATCACAAAATAATTAATCTCACTGCCTCTGCCTGTTTTTTCACAATTGCTCCATAACACCCTCCTTTTCCTTTTCGCCCTCACTCTCTTTCATTTCTGCCCATGTTCCTTTCTGCCTCGTCTTAACTGAACCTTCCTTCTTCATCACAATCCCCTCTTCATCTGCCTCTTGTCCCACCCTCTCCATCTTTCTCTGGTTATATCAAATAGATCTTTTTGTCTCAATTACAAGCCTCCTCTCACCTTCGTCTCTCTCTTTCCATTCGCCTCTCTTTCTCTCTCTTTCGAAGGGCTCTCGACTCGTGTAAAATAACCTCCCCATCCCTCCCTCCATCCCTGGGCTGTAACAGTCTTGATGCAGTGTTACATGTCGGTGGCTATTGATTTTTTGCTCTTCGCCTTTCTGTTTCTCTGCCCCTCTCCGCACTCTCTGCCAGCACTGCTATGCCAGGCCCACAGTATACTCAACACCACCGTGTATGAGTGCATGCCTGTTGGTTGTGGGGGAGGTGAGGTGTAAGGAGAGTGAGGAAGACTGTTTCACATGACATAATCACATGTAGAAATTTTGACAGAAGTCTCATATTCACAAGGTTTTAAATGTCATGAATTAACTGCTTCCCATGCAAACACTCTCTGGCACAACCTTGGTGCTCCCACCACAACACAAAAGACTCCTTCAGTCTCTCTCTCTCTCTCTCTCTCTCTCTCTCTCTCTCTCTCTCTCTCTCTCTCTCTCTCTCTCTCTCATCCTTTCCTCCACAACTTCCTGTCCCACTCCTGTCTTCCCTGGGAACAACCTGTTTCTGGATGAATCAACTGCCTGGAGAGAGAAAAAGCTGCCTGTTCACTGGGGGCTTGATTATACAACACCACATCCTGTCCAAAAGAAAAAAAAAAGAGTTGCAGATGGAGGGCAAGGAGAGAGAAAGGAAAGAGAGATGGAGCGAGGTGATGAGGAGGGAGGGAGGGAGGGAGGAGAGTGTGTGACAAAGAAGAGGTAAAGAGGTGGAGAAGGTGTAATGGAGAATGGCATGGGGAGAGACTGAAAAGGAGGAAAGAAGATGGAGTTAAAAGGTGTTAGATATTCAACATCAATGAATCATTACCAGATTAATTGTGAGACAGTGTAATTACAGCAGTGCCTGAAAGACTGACAACCTCTACGTTAAAGCAAAAGAAGGGTTGGGGGTGGGGGGACAAGCCGCAATGTCTTTTTTATGACAGGAAGGAACAGGGTTTATGAGAATATAGAGTTTTACCACTAGCACTGAAAATGCTACAGGTACAGGACAGGGCTGCCCATTGTCTCCTCTCCGGTTTCATATGGCGCTGGATGATTACTCCTAGTTATCATGTATCAACTTTCAGTTGTATTTCATAGTGATGATATGACCTTATTGTGTTATTAATTTTAAGCAAACTGTAATTAGAAACAAAAAAAATAACGTTAGCTATTGAAGGTTTTGTTTTACCTTTAAAAAGTTGTTCACTAACAGTGGAACACAGTTTATTGCACTGAAAATCAATTAAATAATTTAATGTGTGATCTTTTGCATACATTTTTATAATGTCAACTTCAGCTAGTGCTATACAGTATAACTGATTAATCGATTAGTCAGATCAACAGAAAAATGTATCCTCAGCAATTCTGATAGACTGTGAGTCTACAGCAATGCTAGCAGCTCTGTGAGACTGTGGTGCTTTGAGCTTGACAGTCAGGGGATCACCAAAGTCACCCTCTGGAGACAATGAGTGTCTGTACAAACTTTCATGGCAAATCAGCCAAAAGTTGTTGAGATATTTCAGTCTGGACCAAAGTGGAGGACCAAATGACAGACTGACATTGCCATCCCTGGAGCCATGCTGCTAGTGTGGCTAAAAATACCAAATATATGCTGGTTCAAGCTTCTCAAATGTGATGATTTGCTACTCCTCTCTCTTTTATTTTTAACTTTTTAACTTTAATTTTTATTTTAACTGTAAATTGGATATGTGGGGATTTTTGGACTGTTCAGACAAAACAATTTGACAATGTTACCTTGAGGTCTCAAAGTTTATAATGGCTGTTTTTTTTTTTTATTATTACTATATTCACCATTTTCACTATTAATTAAAGACAAAGCAATTACTGGTAATCCAAAAAAAAAAAATCGACAGATCAATCAGTGATGGAAATAATCATTAGTTGCCCAGCTTTAGCTTCATTTGCTCATGGTAATGGACCCTTCGATAAGCCCAATTAACACCTGTCAAGCTTTCAAGTCTAGCATAGCATGTATGCAGTTTACAATAACGATAGCAGATTTACCCCTCAAAATTACCAATAACCTAAAGCTACATGTCCCAGGCAAAAAGTCCATGTAGAAGTCACAGAAACTAGGAGGAGCATTGTTCATGTACTGCAGGGTAAAGCTAGTTAACTAGTAATAAAATGTAATCAAAATATTCTTTGTTGCAACATTTGGATGCTTACTATAGATAAATATTCTTGGACAAGCAACACATTGGTTAGATCCTAGATTCCTTTATTGTTCAGTATGTTTCACTTTTCCAAGAGAAAAAGTTTTACGGATAAGGACTAATCAATGAGTTTGGCAAAGGTAACGCTATCTTTAGTTTGGCTGGAGAGTAAACTTCCCCAAACACATACAGAGCAGGACAGAGTTGCTATCGTTGATCTAAACTCTGTTGTTGTAGCATCTTGGCTTTCTCACAATGGACGTTTCAGTCCTGAAAAGGAGATTTGTCTGATGTCTTGCTTTTACTTTGGATTGCTGAAATTCCTGTCTGCACAACAAATTTACCCTTGGGTACTAATAAAGAAACCTTGACCTTGATGTAACCACAAGATAATGTAGTTAGCTAATAATATGACCCTTGGCTTTGGAAGTAACACTAGGTTACTACTCTGGGTAGTAAGTTAGCCACACATGCTAACGTTTCCAGCTAACTTTATAGCGAGGAGATATATCGTTTAATCAACTCATCATTTTGCTGCTGTGTTTTTGGTTTTGGTTAAGATAAAAAAAAGAAAGACACAATCCTCCAAGCTCTTTATACCGAGTATCACTCCTACTACAGACCCAAGCAAGTCCAGAGCTTGACAGGTCTGCCGTTCAGTCGCTAAGCTATGATTGGACAATCATTGTTCAGGGGAGGAGTTTCGTGTAAAGTATCACATGCACTTTGACAAAGGTATATTGATGTTTGAAATGCCACATGTGGAATCTTTAAGAGGACAGAGTGACTGAGCAGAGATACCAAGGCCAAAAGGACAAGAGAGATAAAGGAGGACAGCGAAGAAGAGGAGAACCAAAACAAATACAAGATGGAAGAGATATGTACAGAGGAAGACAAACACAAGCACACTGAGGTGAGGTGAGGTGAGAGACAGGGAGAGAAAGTCTAATCCAGGTCTCATGCTAAGCTCGTCCATCATCTCTGTCATTACTCTGAACCAGCTGATGATGAGGAGGGTGATTCATACCTGAATATCTAACAGAGCTTTCCGGTTTGCATCACTGCTAATAGTGCGTGTGTGCATGCGTGTGAGAATGTGTGTCGGGCTTTAGGCGTACTGATGAATCGAGGTCACAGGCTTGCAGTGGATGGCTCCGTCCACAAAACACAGTGAGTCACTGGTGTGTTTATCTGATTCTAATTAATCTCAGGTAGCCTGATACCACATCAGTTACATCAGCACATGTGACAACAGCAATCAGGGCACAACCTGGTATCATACACACACGCACACACGCACACACACACACACACACACACACAGATACAAATCCGGGATTTAATGTAACCTCAGGCACGTAGAGAGCTGACATCGAATTTCTGGAGCTTTCTTTCTGACCTTTGACCTCTTTGTCTCCTAACATGGGTTGCACACGTCAACATTAAGAAGTTGGATAAACGTTTGAAAACAGCCTACAAACATTTTTAGAAACACACACACTCCAGGAAAGTTGGACCAAGAGCCACATCATCCTTGAATCAGATTGCTGCCTCGCTTTCATTTAGTTCCATGAGTATCTGCAGCAAATATCCTGTGACTGTTTCACCTCTCAGGGTTTTTTCCTGGTGTTCCACAAGGAAATACCCTGCTGTTCTGTTCTGGGACACACGAGAGAGAGAGGCTGTCCTGTCCTGGGCTTTGCTGCTCATCTGAATCTGGGTTAGACATTTCTGTGTGTGTGTGTGCATGGGTGTACCACGAAGAAAGAGCCGGTTTAAAGACCAGGCTCCAACCACACTCGATGTACAGTTTGGATCATAACAGAGTGTCAAGCTGGATTTTTGCCATTATCCAAGAAAACCAGCAACCTGTATCTCTTACCTGGACTGTCTGCACTGAACTTGGCAAAAGCGTCACATCTTTGATACTCATCGAATTAGTTAAATTTGCACATTACCTCCTGCTCCTGCTGACAAGATTCAGTAGTGTGGTGAGCGCTTTTTGCTGTTTCTCTTTGAAAGACCTCTTAGATGCTGAAAAAACATTTTATGGTTTTTAAATCTAAAACAAATTTTGAGTTTTGACTAATTCTAAATGTAGATGTCAGCTGTTTCTATGGAGATAACATCATCAATCATCACTGTTGAAGCCAATCGGTTAGCATGCTAACATGCTAAACTAAGATGTGTTAGCATTTAGCTCAAAGCACCACTGTGCCTCACAAAGCTGCTAGCATGGCTGTAGACTCTTATGCTGTGTCCATGGATGTATAAAGAGAAGGAGGCGGGACCCCGTTCATTTGTATGAAAGTTGCTCAGTGGCGCATGAAGCTAAAAAAGTTTCACTTCCTGGCTATAAAATTACCCGGATCTTCCGTATAGCTTCCGCGTTGTGTGTCCCATAGAGCAAGGTCACTAGCTTCCTTTAGCCACGCCTCCCAACCGCTCGGTCTGAGGCTCACTCACATAAATGGCAGTGACTCTATAACTCTGGATTCGACTATTTATGCATTTTACAACTTTTAGGACATAATGATTTAAATAAGGGATATTTAAGTCTTTGTACTGGCTAGTTGTTGTACCTCAAAAAAATTATCCGCTGATTTACAGATGTCTCTTTCACAATGTAAGTCTATGGGAAAAAGTCTCTTGGGGCCAGTGTGCATCACGTGACAGACCCGGAAGTTGTAATTACACGATTTGGCCACTATGTGAAATTGGCTTCAAAGCCTGG
Organism: Maccullochella peelii; assembly: GCA_002120245.1. Lineage (NCBI taxonomy): Eukaryota > Metazoa > Chordata > Actinopteri > Centrarchiformes > Percichthyidae > Maccullochella > Maccullochella peelii. Next base: position 24,475 of record LKNJ01002529.1, read on the forward strand.
CGCACTTCCTGGGGGCTTGGCTGTGTCTCAATTCGCATACTTCCATACTTACACTTGTTATTTTGAGTGCATAAGTGCGTTCACACTGACAATTATGGCAAAATGCAGGGCACTGTGAGTACCCGGATGGTGTACTCATAACAGTCAGAAAGTTGAGTGTGGAACGCTGCACACTTCTCACCCTCAGTGGTCGCCATCTTGGCTATATAGCGGAAGGGGAGGGACCACCAACCTATGAAAATGGCGGCCGCGGTTGCAATTGTTACAGCTAAAAGTAAAAGCACGTTCATTTTCATTAATTTTTAATCAAACTGAATTGAAGTCAAGCGAGCAAACAACCCAGCAGATATTTTGGCGTGCGACAATCGTGGTAAAATGTTGCTCCGTCCGGCTGCAATCTGCCTTTAAAAGGAAGAAGAAGAAGGGCAGACGAGCTGAATGTAGAAATAGAAGATGAGGTCTGGGACAAATGTTTAAAGAGTATACATGATTGTTCGGTCAATGTTAGACATAGTCTTATACAGTTTAAAACGTTACACAGACTCTACTCCAGGGAAAAGTTACACAGTTTTTTTACTGATGTAGCACCTGTTTGTAATCGATGCCGAAGTCTATGATTAGTAATTTAACACATTCTTTCTGGTCATGCAGTAAACTTTACACATATTGGAAAGGCATCTTTCACTGTTTCTCTGAGGCTTTTGGGAAACATTGGGAACCTGACCCGCTCATAGCCATCCTTGGAGAAACAAGCTCCTTATCTTTTGCCAATAAGTATGAAAAAATGGCTGTTTTGTTTGGAATGGTGATTGCGAAGAAGTTAATTTTGCGAGTGTGGAAAATGGACTCTGTACCCACATATGATTTGTGGTTGAGAGAAATGGCAAACACATTACATCTAGAGAGACTGAGATTTTATAATGAAGACAGAGGAGATGTGTTTCGACAGGATCTGGGACCCTATACTGAACTTTCTTAAGGGTAAGGACTAATGTGTTGTTCCCAATATAAAGCACCTTGCTGTGTATATTTGTTTTATCCCTACATATATATGCACTTTTGTACTTTTTAAAGGAGACCTGCTATGTATTTTATTGACTGTGATTATTGTTTTTACCATGGATGTGCTGTATGCTTGTGTTTTTTTTATTTCTTCTTATTTGTTCACATTTCTATTATGTTTTCAAAAAACAATAAACACATATTTAAAAAGGAGAAGCGGTCAAATGTTGCGATCGTCATTTCCAGTAAGTGACACGTGGACAGCCGTGTTCGACTACACTACCCTGTCAAAATTATTATTTTCCTCTGCTACACTGGCTGCCCTCATGAAATAAGTTAAATCCAGCACTTTTTGTATTGAGATCTGGGTTTATCTGCTTTAAGCATGCATAAAGTGGCACCCTACTTTAAACAAGGACACTCTGTCCCTCCCCAAAAATAATTTAAGCCCCCCCTTGTGCATGAGCTCCTGCCCTCCAAATATCCGAGCACAATCCTCCTCAGCATACATTAGCTGAAGTCTGCATGTCCTACCTGTGTGTCTGCATTACTTTTTTTAAAGTCTTAACCCTGCCTGATCCACTTGTGGGTCCAGATTACAGCTCATGTGGTTCAGTCAAACGTTGTTCAAACCCAAAGAAATTTTAAACTTACTTTTAAGCAATGGTTTCAAGGAAAAACTAAAGGGGAATATCAGGGGACAGAATAAAACAAGGACAGATATCCTGCTTCCAGACAGGCAGGCAATGATTGTTTGAGAGAGCCACTGGATCACAGACAGACACCATGAGAGAGGCAGAGAGACCACCACCGACAGACTGAAAAAGAAGCAAACTGTTTGGCGGGCAAAGACGACAGACAATCAGGTGAAACTAATGAATAGCACAGGAGATCAATGAATCATTGGCATATTAATTTGGAGGCATTATTAGGCTATAATTACTGTAAACAAACCAGACCACCTTCCCAGAGTTTATGGGAAATATGGTTGTGCATTTGAGAAATACAACAGCTATAGCAAATATCTACCATTTGTTTTCAAGAATTATATAAAAGTATGAAAATTAATTTGACAATTGATAGCTAAAATAGGTTGTTGTTTTAAGTGATTTGTTTGTTTTCTGTCATATAAAAAAAGCTCAATATTAATTTCATCTCTGTGTATCCAGGAATAGGTCCAAAGTGTGTTTAGCCTAGCTTAGTACAAAGACAGGGAGCAGTGGAACAGCTAGCCTCCGCCGAAACAGCAAAAATATGTCCTCCAACAACTCCAAACTTTTCTTCCGACGTCTTTTACCTTGTTAGCTAGCCAACTGTTTGCCAATGTGTCTGAGCTGGAGTTTGGCAACTTGACTATTAACGCAGTCATTTTAGAGGTTCAGTGTTGTCAACAGACTCAGCTGCTAATTCAATCAGTAAATAGAACCAATGTGTTAAACCACAGTGCCTACTTTTCTACATCTACACGTGTCATGTTAAATTCACAACATACAATATGTAAATAGGACAGCTTTGTTCTTGGAAGGCCCCTTGATGTAGCTAGCCAGCATGTTTCCATCTGCTTCAAGAGTTTGCTCTCAGGTTAGGCTAAACTTCTGTACTAATGACAGAGATGAAACTTCAAAAAATGTCCTCATCTAAAAAAACCCTGGTAAGAAAACATAAAATGTGACATACACAAATACAGTTTATTACAATCAATTTATCCTGAGATTTATCCTGAGAGGACAATTCAACATTAAGAGATATATTAACAAAGAAGCTAGTTAAAAATCATTATTTATCCCTTCTGCAGGCTGTCTGCCTTATTTATTTGTGCAAAATGTGAGCCAAACCAAGTCTTTGGTCATGAATTACTGTAGCACTCAGCCATTCTGGTGGATACCACCATAGCTCACATCAAAAACTAATTCACAACAAAAAGGCTAACAAGGTCAGTGAAGTTAAAAAACTTATGGAGATAAATAATGAGCTCACTCAAAACCAGAGCTGTGAAACTATTATAAAACATCAACCAGAAAAAAAAATGTCTTCAAGGGAATAGAGTTTACCCTATATTTGATCCTGACTTAAATATCTGTGACCCAAACACAAATGTGCACATGATGGGGAATAGCGTCAAAGTGGTGTATTACATAGGAATAGGGTCTCATATTTATAAAACCACAAATGAATGCTTTTCTGGATGGAAAAGGTCTTAATTTGCCCACTTTGTATATTAAATCTATACCACTGTCTACTTACTTGGGGTGAGTATAAATAACACCTATACACTGTTTATATGCTCTAGTATAGACTCATGTCTTAAGTTATATCTCCAGAGTGCACCTGTTGCTGTACTCGTACACACAGCAAGACAAATAATTTTCAAAATATAATTCATACATAATTATACAAGAGGGGAGACACTTAATCACCTCAATATATGACGACCCAGTGACTGATGTGTTCTTTAACTTTAATTTGTCTACATACTTTCTGTCAGTCTTCCCCTGCGTGACTTATCAACAGTGTGAGATGAGTTAGGTGAGCAGCTGAAGCGAGCTGTGGTCACACCGCCCTCAGCAGAAGACTGTGATCAGGGCTAATAGGATTGGATCTTTGGATCTTAATGATTCAGCTCATGTATCCTCTTGCATGTACCTTCAAACACAGGCATGTTCAGCAGCTGCATTCACATAGTACACAAATAAGCTTATAAGCATATAAGGAAGAGCAGGTTTGTGCGTGTGTGTGTGAGCCTCTAGTTCAGCCTCTCTACTCTCTCCCAGGCTGCCTGCCAACATAATGCGGAAATCTCTCTCACTCTATCTTACTTTTTCTGTCTCACTTTCTTATTGTCTTTTTCTCTCTAAATCCCACTTTTGCACTCTCCTCATCTCAGTCTTTTCACACTTCACGTTCAACAAGATTGTCCATCTAAGCCTTGACACTGGCAGAAAACAGGCGACATGCTCTTAAACACAGGCAAACACAAGGATATACATATACATACACTGTACATAAGTGACTCATTGACCATGACGTCAGAGTGCAACACATCATTACATTACTGATCTGCTCCAAGTTCAACTGCTAATCAGATATTAAACCTAACCCCTTTTCAAACAGTTGGTTCACTCACAAACTCAGTGTCACCCACTGTCTGAGGCTGCTTTCACTCTGCAGCCATTTATCCCTGCTGTTGCTCACATCTTTCCTTTGCAGGACTGGACATCTGTTGTACAACATAACCCAATAGAGGCAAAATTGGGCTGGCACTGTGAGGTTAGGTGTCTTCCTGGATAACACTGAAGTTACAGTATCTGCTTCTTTTCCATTGTTGAGTGTTCAAATACAAGTCACGTGTATTGTAGGTTGCATGCAGCAAGATCTGATTTTGTAGCACATATCCAATATTCAAGTTTGAACTTCAGGCTGAGTTAGCACACTTTAAGCTGCCGGGTCAACTTAGCATACATGCACATGGCAAACATAAAGTCAAATCCTAAGCTGAGGTTCAGCACAACATGTCAAGTCAAGCAAGTAAAAACTCTTAATGAAAAACACACATGGAGAAAAAAAATCATATCAGACTCTATTTCCAAGCCAAAAAGGAATACTTTAAAATAAAATGACTTTTTGCCATTACATTAGGAGTCATAATCAAACATTTAGCTTTAAAAAATGCAAGTCTGAGGAGATTCCAAGCAATTTTCTTGTTTTAAAGTCAAGTCCATGTCTTTGTCAAATGTCTTAGAGCTGTAGCCTATGGGACACCTTTGTCTGACATTTTGGGAAATACACCTATCCACTTTCTTGCTGAGAGATAGAAGAGAAGATTGGTACCACTGCCATACTGTCTGTTAAATATGAAGCTATAGAGGATATGGTTAGCTTAGCTTAGCTAGACTGGAAGCGAGGGGGACACAGCTAGCACAAAACTCTCTGTAAAACCACAGCTTTTGGTTTTTACATTTCTGTTTGTTTACAGATTAAACAAATGGGATACAAGCTGTTAATTAGTGAGCTTTGGAGGTGACACAGTCAAGCTAGCTGTTTCCCCCTGCTTACAGTCTTTATGCTAGGCTAAGCTAATCGCCTGCTGGCTCTAGCTTCATGTTTAGCGTAGCCTACAGGCATGAAGGTGGTATCAATTTTCTCATTTAATTCTTCGCAAGAAAATGAAGTGTATTTCCCAAAATGTCAAACAATTTCTTTAAATACATCTTTTCAGGGATGCAGTAGTCCTACTTTTCCATTGCTTATACTAGCTACATAAACTGACCTTCATGTATTTTCTGATACCAAGCACTGATTCAACCCTGCAAGCCTAGTTCTCTTAACTTAAAGGCCAGTTCTTATGTAGTAAAATACATCATATCAAGTCATTTTCCTCAGATTTTAAATACACAAGGCTGTTGGTATGGTATCAGGAAAATACTGTAGTACAATACCAATACAGCCATTGGGGAACTAAGATAGACATTTTACTTGTAATCTTCTGTATTACTTTTCAGAAGTGGCTTGGGCAAATCATCTATTAGTGGATATACATTTAACTAAGCTAGCAGCCAAATTGCTTGCACAGTTTATACCCCTGGATTGATTTCTGTGGTGTAACATTATCCAAAATGTTCACCTTGACATTTGTTAAATTTTCTTTTCCAAATCTTACCATACAACCTCAATCTATAAATTATGTTTAAAAAAAAGAATCTTTGACAGTAAGTAGTACCACAGAACTACAGTATTCATGGCCCTATAACCTGATTCCTTGAAACAACAAGGTCTGGGACCAAAATGGGTCATAGGCCTACTTCTGATGGGTCCCCACGTGACAGAGTATCAATGTGTATCCATGACTACAGGTCCCAGGGCAGCTAATTAATTTCTGCTTTGAGTCTTGAGCTGAAAAACAAAAATTGTTGCTTCATATTCCTGTCCAAAAGTTTCTAGCTGCAGTAAAGAAGGTCAGGGCACGCCCATTAACATCATAACCCCAACTGTGCTCATTGTTTTGGTTCAATGAGCAGAGTTATAATGAGAGCAGGCTCTCATTTCCATTCAGCAGAGCAGCTTCTTCAGCGTCTTAACAGCTCCTGACAGTCTCGCTTCGCTTGATGTTTCGCTTGTACCACAACCTCCTTAACCCTACTTTCACCTTAACCTTAATCCTGTTCTTAATCTGTCATTGATCTCAGTTATAACATGGAATGGAGTGTTTACAGGTGGAGTCAACTTCCGCAATGATTCAGACACATGGAGCCATCAATAGGGGGTGGACGCTGTTGCAATACAAAGACAGAGAGATAAGAGAGAAACAGAGAAGCAGATGGAATGTAAGTAATGGAAATTAGAGGTGGAAATTACAAATCACTTTGCTGATTTGAAACATTTCGTTCGGTTCAGTTCATAGATTCGAAGCCACTGACTACGAATGTAGTTCATTCACTTTTTTTCCGAAGCTACCGCAAAATTCAACGCTTATTCTGACTGTCCTGAAGTAGTAGGCTACATTCAGTGTGGCGCTAGTTCAGACTGTTACATTAATTTCAGTAGAAAACAAGGCCCATACAAATAGTGTTTATCGTGTTAATGGCTCAGTAGCCATCTATTTGCAACAATATTATTAGATTATGATTGTTTCTGTGGCTTTTGCTGTCTTTTATTAAGCTTTTTAATGAGGAAGTAACACACTGACAATAGTGATTCAGTATATGTCAGATCAGTTAGAAGATTCAGTGATTTGTTTGTACATGTACTGAACACCTCTAGTGGAAATGTGAAGAAAGAGATGAGGGGATTATCATATGACCCAGAGTCTGTAAAAACCAGGTGAAGTTATTAGTACCATTAGTGAAAGTGCAACACTGTATGCTTACTTGTTAACAACAGGTGCAACAAGGAAGCCTTAAAGTTAGCTTAAAAAAACGGCAAGGCACAAACAGAACAGAGAAAAAATAGTTTGATTATAAATACTCATCATTACAGTGAAGTATTTTATGCTGCAGACTGCATAAGCTTTGGCAAGGTGGAGCATCTACAATTATGTATAGTATGACCTGTATGACCCGTCGTTTACCAGTGCTTTGGAATAATTAACAGGATCACCTGTTGCATTGCGCAATGGTCTTCCAAATTCCACCATCTTTAATGGAATATAGTCAAAATGCCACAGTAATTAGTCTCTGAATTGACGCCAATACCGTGGTTTGTTTAGCGATTCATACAAGTCTGGTGCTGTGCCCATGAAAAATAGTGATAGAAAAATGGCGACAAGCAAAGATGAGATTGATGCAACTGCACAGGTCATTGTAAATTGATTATAGAAACAGCAACTCTAAAATCAACATGTTTCTTACTGCACCTAGCATCCACTACTACAGCTGTCATGTCAACTGAAAATGACATCGAGGGGCAACACAAAACAAAATATTCCCCTATCTCCTAAACAAAAATCAGCTAACATGAAGACAATGTCAGACTGAATAAATAAAGTGAAACGAAATGGTAATTCAGTAAATGGTGCTCCTGATTGGTGTGCAGAAGTACATGGCATCACCTTTTCTAACTGAGCCCCACCCACTTCAAACAGGTAAGACAAAACACAAATAATGAAATCTCTCATGTGAAACAAACAAAATCATTGTAACTTTGGCAGAAATGTTTGTGCTCATATAGGACCCCATCCTTCATAGGAAGAAGCTGATTGAGAAAATAGGACTTTAAGGCCTTTGCCACTTTAGATTGTAGATTAACCATGACTTAGCCAGCATACACACAAACCACCACTAGACTGGACTAAAGCCACTACCTGGACAGAGCGATCTCAGCCTTCTGCCGGGCGATGTCGGCTGCTTTTTGCGCTCCCTCTACGGCTCGGTCCACCTTCTCTCTGATCTTACTGGCCCGGAGGGGGATCAGGTTCTTCCTTTTGCCGCTCACCAGGATGTTCTGTTTGTACTTCCCTTCCTCTTTTGTGCCATCAGGAAACGTGGTGCAGCCGTAGCCGTGGCGTTTGTTGCTAAGCCACTCCCCCTCGTACTGCAGCCCGTCGGACCGCCGACTCACACCGAACCCTGTCCGCTTGTCGTTCTTCCACTCCCCGCAGTAGGTCTCTGTTGCCGTGGCGTCCACATCGTCGTCGGCGACGGCCAAATCTGCGTCTGCATCTCCGAGACTGGAAAGGTGAAAGGTTACATTGGTTTGGCTGATGTATTCAGTCAATAATCCTACATGTAACTTTGTGAAGAACAAAAATAGGTTTGGTTGGCAGGCAAGCTATGAGAGCTCTACCATAATGTGTCAGAAAGAGTGCTGTACACCAATGGCAGATAATACCTTTAATGTCAGAGGCTGCTGATGAGTAGGCACTACACAAAGTTCTCTGAAGTCACTCAACTACAGTCTCAGCCTCCCAATATCCTCATCATCTTCCCTCCGTCTCTCTGTAACCTGGTATTTCATCAAAACCCAGATACTACTGAAATGAAGATCCTGGTGTTTGGAAACTCACCAATGAACTTAAACTGAAAACTCAGGTAGTGTCTATTTTTGTCAAGACCTCCTTCTGGTATGGTCAAAGGACGAGATCTTCTTAGAACATACAAAACCAAACAAAGTGATCAAGGCAACCTGATGGTAGCCAATAGATGGGAAAACTGACTATGACTATGCTGATGGTATTTTAAAGGAATAGGTCAACATTTTGGAAAATACGCTTACTGGCTTTCTTTCTGAGAGTGAGATTTATTTCAATCTCATGTCTGTGTGTATAAAGTTTAAAGAAGGCGCCAGGAAGTGGTTAGCTTAGCTTAGCATGAAGACTGGAAGCAGGGGGAAACAGCTAGTCTGAATCTGTCCAAAGTTGAAAAATACACCTACCAACACCTCTACAGTTCAGCAGTGTAATATGATGCATCTCATTTGCTTAATTTATACACAAACAGAAGACGTTTTCTTTTCAAGCATGATGGTACCAAACCTGGCAACCTCACTGTGACAACAAGACTCCTGGAAGCCCGACTATTGTTTGCCAAGAAATACTTCCTGAATGAAACACAGCCATTTGTTTATATATTTTTGTGTACAGATTAAATAAATGAGATACAACCTGTAAACTGAGGTGGTGGACAGAGCCAGGCTTGCTGTTTCTAGTCTTTTTGCTAAGCTCGGCTAACCATGTCCTGACTCAAGTCTACATACTTGTAGACATGAGACATGAGATTGAGATCAATCATCACAAAAATTTCCCTTTAATAATTTTAGAGTGCAAAACATCCAGAAGTCATAAATCCAAGAATCCCGAGTTGAAAATACATCTTTCTTTCTCACAATGTCTTATGAAGAATGTACATCTCAAGAACTTGAGAACAGACAATACACTTGCAGTGCTCCACTGATATTTTACCCCATTCCCTTGTCCCTGTCTATTTATATGATACCAATCCTTGGTGTAACACTCCCTCATGGTCAGCCACTGTACAGTTCATCTGAAGTTGGTAGGGAATAAAAAGTGTCTTGCCCAACTAGCACTCACATAGGTTTGTTTTCATCTTGCCTCCCCAGGGCCCATTAATTAGATCTCTACCTCCCTTTAGCATATTTTCACAGGCCAAGCATGAGATGTATCGCTATAATATGTTCAAAATATGAACCATCAAATGATAAACATAACTAACACATCAATAAATAATTGATCAATTGCAATACATTACATACAAATGAATTATAAATGTTGTATCTTACAGCAGTTTACAGCAGTAGAATGGAAAAAAAACCCTAGACGTTTCTCTCCTTATCAGCGTTGCCAATAATTAATCAGACCTGATAAGCTGCTGTCAGCCACTTTGCCAGCAAACAGGTTAGTAGCTGCTGACTCTTGTAGTCTCGTAATTGGTGCCTTTAAAAATAAGCCACCTCAATCCAGTGTACTTGGAATTTTATGCTAAGCGTTTCCAAAGTCACAGGATTGATTGAACACATTCAAGTCAAAGAATGAAACAGGATTTTACGTTTCATTTGTAATTGAGAGTACCCACCAGCATTTCCACACTGTGACCGACTCTGAGCTAATGTGGACAACAGCGGAGCAGAGAGACAAAGATGACAGGATAATCAGTGGCTAAAACAATGTAAAACGGAAACTATTAGGCCACTTTGGACTGCATGCCAATCCATTTTAAAGACACTTTAGTAGGACAGATGCTTGTTGTTGCCTTGATGTCCTCCAGATGAAGGACAGTTCCCTTTCTTAGTACGTCATCCCTCCTTGTCCTCTTACTCCACCTCTCTCCCCACTTTCATTCATTTCATTACCTCATGAAAGAGTTGATATGACACACTCTTCCCAGTGTCAGCCAGTACAGGATTTAACGGTCCCATGAAATGGCCTTAAAGCTGCTTTGACATGTTTCTGTGTGAAACAGGATATTGGGGCCAAGGGACTTGAAAGACTTTAAAGACTTGAAGAAGGGTTGGGTGGGTTGCACCAAAATTGGATGGAAATATTTTGATATTTATTTTGTGTATAACAACATACGACCTTAATGGCAGACAAGAACCTCAAGTTTGCCCACCCCAGCCCCTCCATCATCTACTCTTGTTATTACCTGATGGTAGAGTTGATATCAGATGCAGCAGAGGACACAGTACTCATCCCAGCCTCGCTCCTGAATGAGCTCTGTTTAGACCTCTGGGAGGCCAGAGAGCTCCTGGACTCGGACTTCCTCAGCTTGAGCCCGGACAGGATGGACCTCCGGAACAGCCCGCCTTTTCTCTTCCCCTTCAGCAGCTCAGCCTCGCTGTGTGCCGTCAGTACAAAACCTCCACGAGACACAGCGGGGCTGCTGCCACTGCTGCCCGTGCTGCACATGGAGATGCTGGTGGTCAGAGTGCCGGGAACAGGAGGAGGACCAGGAACCACCGCCCCAGTCCGGTCCAGCAGAGCTGTACCATTGCTGTGCTCCGAACCGGAGCGTAGAGAGTTTATGGAGGTACGCAGAGGGGAGCGGATGACAGCCGCCATGCCGTACGGGACACTTTGACGAACTCCGTAGCCATGCCGCATTCCACCAACCCACTGGCCCTGAAATGTTCCTAGAGAAAGAGGAGAAAAATGATTAATACCAATTTTATAAAAATATTTTTTCTGTAGTAGGCCAAAGGATGACTACTAGAACAACAAAACAAAGGTGAGATTTATGCTTTCCCAGAATTCTCAAACCGTTTTTTTAGGTTTTACAAGACAAAAGACCTCAAAGTTGAAGACTAACTGTATTGTCTGACAAATGTATGTCTAGTTAACCGGCCCACCCTTGTTTACCACGCAGTGGGTGAGACAGTCCCGAATGGGGCTAGCAAGGTGGGTAGCTAGCTAAGTAGGAAGATGAAGTTTCCATTTTTCATCCCACTTACTAAGCAGTGATCAGTGACCAGTGAGTGGTCAACTCTTTTCTCTAACTGATGGAACCAGCTGTCAATGGGCACAGCACCAGACCTATTTGAAACTTATATCAAATCCAAGATATTCGCGGCAGTTCAGAGGTCTTGTCAGTCTTGTGGAAGGGCCCTGCTAGCTTTAGCACGTTTATTGTCATATTTTACTTTATATTTTGCTTACGTGGTAGATATTCCTGAATAAATGTGTTTTTGTGGGATTAATAGGGGCTCAACAGCATTTTGTTTTCCCCAGAGTCCCCTAACAGGTCAATCCAGCCATGGTCGAATGAAAGGTACAATAAGACCTGAGTGGAGTCCGAATGGCTTTTTCTCTTTTTTGCCATTTTGCCACAGTATATAGTCCTCGACATAGAATTCCTTATATAATGTGTCACTATAAAGTGATTCTTATTGACAAAAGACCTGAAAGAAACTTTAAGAAATATCCCAAAACTGCAATAATGTAACAGCAGTATCAGAGAAGCAGACTTCACATGCTCTCTGTGATGTGTATACAGTCGTATTTTTGATCAAATAATTGGACAAAGTAATAAGTTGAGGAGTAATACGGTACATGGGAGTGGCTTCCTCTTGCTCTCGTCCATCCATTCCCATTCATTCCAGCAATGTCTCTGCACAACCAGCACTCACTGCTGCATAATGTTGCTGAAAAGTAGGGCATCTAAGTGTGTGTGTTTCTGTCATTTCTCTCTCTCTCACACACACACACACACACAGTCACACTCAAATGGAAGTGTGTGTTCCAATAGGAGTGCAAGTGATCCATCCCGCCTGCCCGTACCTCTGATGTAACAGCACTCTGATTCATTCTGTAGCAAACGCATTTGCTCGAACCAAACTACATGACCATATAAGGACTGCAACCACGTTCTCCGTCTCTATCGCAAACACACACAAACATTTCCCTTGTGGGCTCAAGTGTCAGTGAAATGGGAAGTGCTGAATGAAGCCAGTGTTATAAGCCAATTGTATTCTTGCTTACGTTCTAAGACGCACTCACACACACTCACACAGGCACAAGAAGCACATCCACAGTGCTGTTAAAACATCTTGAGCGAGAAGTGGTGATGTTCCTGAACCTGCTCTCGTCATTAGGACGATATGCTGCCTTTTATTCCTCATACACATACACACAAACAAACAAAAACAGAGTCTGTGTCATAGACAGCTGGCCAGCACATCTGGCCGGGCCTTTGTAATCCTGTCAGAACACAGCTATACGACCATATGACAGACAGATCAAAGAACACACACTCGCACACACGCACACACACACCCGTGCAACAGCGTGACAAGATTATGATGTCATTAAATGGCCAGTAAGCTTGAGCAGGAGAGTGAGACAGAGGGCAACGAAGAAGAGAGACAGACAGTCCTAAGTATCCAGAGCATCACCTGTGTTTCTGTGTGACAGTGTTTCTGCTACAGGTCACATTTCTGGTAATAAGATTTCTGAAAAGTTGGTGTTTATAATGAGAAAACCCCTAACTGATTGCAGCACAACCAAATCCATATCGCATACTAGTTCTAAGCAGGTTCTGAGTATGCAGTCTGCTCACACTGGAAAAGTTGACAAAATAAAGTACACTCAAAACAGTATCATACTAAAAAACCCTTGAAATGAAATGGAGGGGCTGCTCACAGCTGGACGGCAAAATTTTTGGAAAAACATTTTCATGTGTCTTTTGTAAAGTTTAATTGGCAAAGGCATTCTGAAAGGAATAGCTCAACATTTTGGGAAATACGTTTATTCGCTTTCTTGCCTTGAGAGTTAAATGAGAAGATCGATACCATTCTCATGCCTGTCTGTTCAAGATGTAGCTGCAGCTTTGTGTAGCATAAAGGCTGAAAACAGGGGAAACTGCTAGCCTGGCTCTGTCCAACTGTAACAAATTCTGCGTACCAGTAGCTCATCAACTAACACCTTGTTCTTCATCCCATAGCCGTTTTACAGGGGGTTTGTGGCACTATTTTCTGAAGTCTGTCGTCACCATGAGGTTGCCAGGCAACCAGCAGAGACTCCAGGAAGTCAGAGCTCCTGGCAAAGAAATAGTCAGAAACATCACCCCCATAAAACAGTGCTGTTACACTTCGGTTTATATACAGATTAAACAAACAAGATGCAGTACTTTAATTAGTGAGCTTTAGAGGTGCTGATAGGTGGATTTTGTTCTCTTCAGATAGATCAAGGCTAGCTGTTTCCCCTAGTTTCCTGTCTTTATGCTATGCTAAGCTAGCTGCTGGCTGTAGCTTCATATTCACCATGCAGACCTAAAGTTATTTAACAAAATTCAGATGTCACTCATCCCAGTAAATATTTTGTGTAGGAATCAAGGAAAAATTAGGAATACAGTTTTAGTATACTCCCACAGATTCAGTGCCTATTTTACACATACTTGTCCCTCACTTGTAAAGTACTGAATGAAATGACACTCAGTTCTACAGCTACCTAAGTGTTAGAAAACACAGCGTTTCCCATGTTTTGTCCACAGCATTTACACTACTGTAAATAGTAAAAAAAAAAAAACTTCAGTATAACACAATATGGTTCATCAGCAGCACAAACTATGGTTGAATCAACACCTCTCTGAAACACTTCTAACATAAAACTGAACATTATAACTGAGCTAGGTGTACCTAAGAAACTGGCTACTGAGAGTGTGAGTGAATAAATATATGTGAAGCAGTGTGTGGGTTTTTCTTTTTCATGGTTTCTTGGATGCATATACAACCCTCAATCAGTACTGCCTGAGTGAATAAAATATTCAGTGGGGCACTAGGCTGCTTTTCCAATGTGGGCCTGTCGCTCTCCATGGTGCTGAAATATACAGTCTGAGAGGCAGGCTGTGGTGAAAATCAAATCCATTCACAGTTTTTATGTGAAATCAGCGCATTACATGGGAACTCTAGAAAACATGAGCATCTACCAGAGTAGAGTACACACTTTACACAGTCAGAAAAAAATGACATTTTTGTACTAAAGCTGCTTCTTTTGAACAAAAAGGTCAAAAGCTTTACCTGCTTTGTGACAAGAGAGACATACAACAGCAGATCATTTTATCCTCCTCTCATCATTTTCAATATGAAACTGTCACAGTTGTACTGAAAAAGAAAAACAGACTTCTGAATGTGTAAAGGCTTTAACCCCCGGCCTACAGTTGTGAAGAGAATCCGCTTCACAACTCGCATGCCAAAACGATTTCACTGATTCTGCCTGGAGGCCAACAGCAAGCACTCTCAAATCATATGGGCCTGTAACCCAGGCCGGGGCCACTGTGGGCACAGAAAGAGTTAATGCAGAGAGATCAAAGCAGCGGAAACATCACAGAGGCACAGCAATTTGATCACGCGCCAACCCCCAGGCTGAATTCATAATTGTCTCTTTAACAAATGCACGCCTTAGGTTCTGCATTTCATTCTAAAGATACAGTAGTACAAGGCACTTGTCGAAATCTGTCAATTCTGCTTGTTTGTTTGTACTGTACTCTTTTTTCTATCTCTTTTTTTATCTTTTCACTAGTTCCAGAGGAGTCAACGTAGTTCATCTGCATCTATATTATTGCATAGTAGCCTCGGTTACTTTGACTCCTCAAATTTTGCACCTCAAAATATTGATTTGTGAAGCACAGCAGTAAGAAAGAGAAAGCATGGAGGAAGATGGCCTGTAAAGGATTTGAAATTGTTTTTTTCATGAATTATTAATGTCTTGTTTCACCATGTCAGCATTTGCATGTTGGAGGAGTGTCTGTGTTTGTGTATGTGACAGAAATGGGGAGGGAGAGTAAGATTAGACAACAAGGTCAAGTTTCTCACACAGTTTTCTCAGATTGTTACAATTTAACAGTACTGGTACAACAATCCATCATTAATAGCTAAAAGAGGCATGAAGAATTTAAGACGGCGCACCCTATAACCAACATTTACCATTAATATGTTAATGGGAAATCAATTTCATTGTTTACAGTTAATCTGAAAGGGGAAAATGAAATAAAATATAATACTGGGGAGAGAAAAATTAAAAGACCCTCCCCATCTCTCCCAAAACTAAAAGTCAGACTTCCCTCAGCAAAAATTAAAAATAAAACCCTCCCCCTTCCTCTTCCGCTATTCATTTTCATACAGTCCCTAATAATTAAGAGTTTTAGAGAAGTTGCCATCCCAAGTGCTTCCAGGGCAAACTCCCTCATTAGTATGTCCTGTTGGTATTGTATCAGCAGTGGTGCAGGGCAGACTTCCAAGCTAGATATTTAGAGTTTTCATGTTTCAGACAGCACCGCTAAACCTCACTACAAACATCAAACCACTCCCATTACATAAGCTAAAGCCTGCAGTGGGGTTGTTGGTGTTGTAGTAGAGGAGGTGCGTGTTAGCAATGGCCCTGAAAAAAAAAAAAACCCACCAAAGCAGAATGCAAGTGATACTTCTGAATGCTTTCTTTGCTGTACAATTGGAGCGCGTCTGTGGAGAAATTTTTTAAAAACGATGCACAAATGCTGAGGAGGCGGATTTTCTTAGGCCGCACCATTTATGGGTGATGTGTCACTTTTTTCTGAACTGAGGAAGGAGGAGGAAGTAAATCTGATGAGTTACATGCTAATATTTTGTACCACCTGCTATGAAGTGATGCATACTGTAGTGTAAGAAATACCAAAGATGAAGAAAAGAGAAAGAAACCAGGATAACCCATAAGATCAGGTAACAGACACACCACCTGGGGAGGAAAGCAACAACTGCTCGGGCAAAAGACAGATGGTAGCTAAAGACAAGCAGACAAGACAACTGACAGGCAACAAGCCATACAGACAGGCAGGATAAATAGCTAGACCGGCACATGGTATGCAGATATGCAGGACAGGCATGCAGACACACAAGCTAAACTATGGTCAAATCACACTGAGAGCAAGGGAAGTCAGTGCAGCTAAACCTCTGCCTGTGTAAATCACTGTGTGGGACCGTTATCCGTTTAAGAGATTTTGCTTAGGCCCTTTTTCTGTCTGAGTCTTTCAGATTTCCATTTGAGGATTATTTATCTGCTAAAAAATGTCATGAAAAAGACCCACGATAACATGGTGGTATGCCACCGCTCTGGACATTTGAAAATGTCCACACTTGTTTGTCATTTTGTAGCCAACGTTTTTTGTTTTGATGACCTCATATATGATACCTATAATAGTATTATTTGTATCTGTAACACAAATAATTTTATAGAAATACAAATTGATTGTCTTCACCTCACGCATTTTTGACTGCCCAAATCAATTATGCATATTTACAGGATGGAAAACGACCTAAAAAAGGCACCTGTGACATCAAGTGGCTGGCAAGAACACTAACAGCACCCAATAGCAAATGGGTGGCTTCCTGTCATTTTGCAAAAGTGACACCTGGACAAAGCAAGTTGAGTAACCCTGCCCTAAATTGTTCATACTAGGCATAAATCCAATTGTTCCAATTTTCCAAAAGAAAAAGAAAGCACTTATATGCTTGCTCCATGCAATTATCATGGAAAAATGTATAGGTCAGTGGTTCAAGGAGATGTCTTCCTGTCTGTCAATGGAGAAAATCACATTATTTTGAAGGGTGAAAGGGAGACCTTTGATTCTACATGGGAAGCATGCATTCCCTTTATGGAAAATATGGATATGTCTGAAGCGCTACAAGGGGCTGAGGAAACAAGAAATGTTTAAGTGATAAGAGGTTGGGTATAAACAGGGAGGAGAATAACCCTTTTCTTAATTTTATTTATTTACTTTTTTTATTTTTTTTTTAATTTCACCTGTGTATTTTTTTATTTGTTTTTTATTTATTAAGCTTTTTACCACAATAATGTTTTGTCAATTATGTTTTTCAATATTGTCATGATGTTTGACTATTTGTCTTACTATTGTTGAAAATCAATTTAAAAAAAATAAAATTAATCAGGGACATGCACACAAAAATACTGCACCATAGTGAAGCTAAACTCCTGTACCTGTAATATTCACACATATATTAAACGTTAATGTGAATAGGTCGGTAAAGAAGAGCATCAGAGAAGACAAGCGGTATTACACTGATGGCCTGGCAATCAAATTTGACCAAGCAGCATGGCACAGTAACATGGCTGCTAAGAAAATATCAGGCAAGTAAAAGAAGCCAGAAAGACTAGTGGAAGATAAGGAACGAGAAAAATAGAAGGACAGGAAGAACAGCAAATGTAGTAAATCAAACAAAGAAGAAATCTGGAAAGGCAGTGGGACCTGCCAACATCCCTACTTTAACATCATGGTGGAGACGCTCCACCCTCTCTTTCAGATCAAGATCGCAATGCAGGGCAACCTCAGCAACTGTGCAAACTACAGAGGGGCCACACTCCTATCCATACCAAGCAAAGTGCTTAACAGGATCATCTCGAACAGAATAAAGTAATTAGTCAGCATTCAGCTACAGGAGGAGCACACTGGATTTCACAGAGCTGTACTGTACTGAACAAATTACAACTCTGTGTATTGTTACTGAGCAATCATGGAATATAGCTTCCTGTTCCATACCCGTCTAATTAATTAAGGAGTCTTTGACGGCATGCATAAGGAGATATTTTTGGAATGTTCTTCAACATCGTGGTAATCAGTCAGGTTTGTCAACATTATCAAAAACGCAAGGATGCATCAAGGATGCTTACTGTCCCCTTTTCTATTCTTGCTGGCAATTGACAATGATCAAAGACATTCACAGCGTACGTAAGACTTTGGACATAATTGGACAACCTGGACTTTGCAGATGACTTGATGTTACTGTCCCATACTTATCAACAGAGGCATGAGAAGACCAGTACAGTTACACATCGCTCTTCGGATAAACTGGACTCAAAGTGAGGGGCACAGATGTTGAACATTAGAACAAGAATTGGGAAAGCAATAGCAGCTTTACCACAGTTGAACAACATTAGAAATGTCAAGAAAGTACACTTGCAAACCAAGATTAGGTTATTTAACACCACTATCAAGTCAGTCCTACTATAGGGAGCAGCGACATAGAGGGTCATTATGAAAGCCATTTTTAAAATGTATACATTACTCAATACATGTCTGAAAAGAACTCTATGGCTAACAATAAACCCGTAGAAGATACAAGATGGCCAACAAACAGTTGGTAATGGGATGTAGAAGCAGACAACAGAAAGATGGAATACTCCTGAAGCTAGCTAGAAACCAAAGCAAAAGATAAGGAAGTCTGCATAGCTCTTATTTTTTGACCTAGAGAGCTAGTGTCATGCTAAGGACACTACAGCACTACTCATGTTTGCTGACAGAGGGACTTGAACTGTGGCCCGTTGGTGTTGTCCGAGACTCCGACCTCACACGTCTTGATCCAGTATGACACAATGGTGATGCACAGTATTGAGTGCCTTGAGAAGATGCTCCTCAACACTTCCACTCTGAACATAACCCATCTACATACACAGCTGAGTGGTCCAGAGAAACATGTCTTCGTTACAGGATGATGGAAAACAGAGTGGCGCTGTTGGCTGAAGAGCTTCCTCCCACACGTTCGAACAGGCTGCAAATATATTCTCTCAAATACCGTCTTTTACTCTGACTGTCTGTCATAAAGCTTCCAAAGCTTGTGTCTTACCATTACAGTCTTCGACTTAATTTGGCCCACCCATCATATCTCAGTGTAGATAATAATTTATGTAGTCGCTGCACTGATAGCGGCCTTTAGCAAGCTAGCAAGATATGTTAATGTAGGACAATTATAAAGTTGATGTGGTGTATTTGACAACAGCTGGGGGACAGCAGGGAGGTTCCAGGACGCTGCTGAGCTGTCACGAGTCCCGTTTAATGAAGCATCTGTGCTTGGATGTGCCTTTATATAAATGCTGTCACCCTTTTTCTTTTCTTTCAAGCGTTGGGTGCAGTTTTCATATAAGGTGGAACAAGGGATAGATGGATGAGTTTCTGTGTGTTTAACACTGTGTGTGGCATATTAACTAGTCAGACACAACAACTGCCACTGCTGTAATCGTTAGCTGTTACCACTGTTGTACACAGTGACAGTTGTAATCTCTGCCTCTCCCATTGTGACTCACTTCATTTCTCACTAAAATTATTACTGAAGCTGTCTTTTCATTTTTCTAGTTCACTCTCTCTCTCTCTCTCTGTGTGTGTCTGTGTGTGTGTGTGTGTGTGTGTGTGTGTGTGTGTTTGGTAATCAGTCAGCTTAGGTCTTCTCAGTAAACACCATTAGCCCGGAAGGCCAAGCCAGCCAATCAGAGCCCGGTAGAGCCGGCAGGGCGGCCAATAGCAGCGAGGAACACTGATTCCCTCGTGACACGCTGACCTGCTGCATGTCGGTGAGCGTTGCTATGGAAACCGCACTGTACAGAGCGGCTCTGTGGAAATGTGGTGGAGCGAGGGAGGAAAGAGAGAGGTGAGAGGAGAGGAGAGAGGAATGTTGGCAAACATAGGAGAGGAACGAAAAGCTAAACAGCAGCAATAAGATAGAGGAGGAGTGTTTCCTAGAAATGTGGCATCAGGTGTAGTTGGAGGGGAGAGTGGGACTGGCAGCCACTTTAGACCTGACTGTGGGAAATATAGCTGGCTCTAAAGTGCACAGCGTGTTCCAAAAGTATGTAGGCAGCAGAGCATCTTTGAATGTTTTGGCTCCTGACTCTTATTGCTTTGGACATGACAGAGCCCTGAGGTTGCAAAGATAGACTGTCAGCTTCAACCACTTAAAGAACTATGACCTTTCCATGGTAGAGTTTATTGCAGACCACCAAATGTATTTGGACATATTAACATCACATTCAACAATTTTGTCATTTTGATTTCACAATCAAATAGTGTTCATATGTGGTGACGATTATAGTCTGCATACTTTATGCCTTATTTAGCAGGTATACTTTGGTCTGGAGCTACTGTACTTTAAATTTCAGTACACAAGGAAGATCCATTAAATCACAAAAGACTGAAAGTGAGTTTCATGACATTTCTAAATCCTAATCATTTTGTTAATTAAAGGTAAATTAAGCTAATAGCTTCTCAGGCATTACTGTAATTCAAAGCAAAGGCAATATATACATTATGTCAGAGTTCAGTGTAACTATAAAACTGTATTAATGATGTGGCTGTCATGGCCCGCACAGTGTGGCATTAGTGGCATGGGGTGGTAGCAGACAAAATGCTTCACTATAGTAACTCTTAAATGACTGAACATCCACAATATAATTCACATAATTTAGAAAATTATATTGCCAAATCAATGTTACTACTATATACTGTAGAGCTCCGTGTCAATTTAAAAAATATAGATTATGGGGAGGCTCCATTAATCAGTGTCTTTTAAACTGACACTGAATTAAATAACTCAATGTGTAAAGTGAGCTTTTTAGCCTGTTTTAGCTCTTTGTTTTAGTTTAATGGTACATTTACTTTCAGTCTTACTGTTTTTTAATCAAGCGTGTTTCCATCAGGAGCAGAAAACCACTATATGCTAGCTGCCCAGCACCAGAGGTCAGACAGACGAAGTTAGCAACTAGTTAGCTGGTAAATTTAGCTAGAGAGTGAGTTTCTGTACTATTAGACATACCAAGACTGAATGCAGTTCTAGAAAGCTCTTCTCCCCGAGGTTTTACACAAGCCTTGCTCTTAGCCATGACTTTTGAAGAACACAGAATCCAGCTGATAAAATGTGAAACGAGACTAAATTAGTGTACAGTAGATCTAGGGAGGAAAATGTGCCATGTGAAAATCAGTAGAAAGAGACATTGCTGTGGTGTGCTGAGGAGGCAACATTAAGAGGGACTATGCGGCTGGACAGGCTGGTGAGGAGAGCGGCCTGTGTGGTTGGCTGATGTCTGGTTGATGTCTGTGGCAGAGAGAAAGACCCTAAATAAACTGTTGTCCATCATGGACAATGCCCGTCACCCTCTGCACAGCACATTCACTAAACAGAAGAGTATGTTCAGTGGCAGACTGCTGTCTCAGTCCTGCTCAGCAGACAGACTAAGTAAGTCTTTTGTCCCCCAGGTGACACGGCTATTCAACTCCTCCCAGCGATGGCGGGGTGAAATTGAATGCTCACCTGCATTCTGTCATCAGGCTGCTGGACTGTCAGCTACTGGTTATGTTAGCCTTATGCACAATTTGCATTTGTATTTGTTTATATATTTATCTTCAATTGTATTTTATATTATCTGCTGTATCATTATCTTTGCACTGATTTTAGTTGACCTTACATTTGTACTACCTCCATTAGCACATACTCTCATGGTGACAGCTCTCTGTAGTAGTTCTGGTGGTTAGACTATTACTTAACTTCTGTGTTTTTATTCTTATATTCTTGTGTGTATTGGTATTTTGTATGTCATTTAAGATACTGGATGCCTAAATTTCCCACGGAATCAATAAAGTATCTATCTGAGTCATTTCTTATAATATTTCTATTCAGTTCTGTGGTGTCTTGCTCCAGCTTGATTTCTCTCTCTATTAAAAACAATTTTAGTTTCACATACATTTTTGTCATCTCATAGATTTATATAAAGGAAATGCATGCTGTTATAATAAGGACACTGTGTAATAACAGACACTGATAAACATTCATAACTAGGCCAATCTCAGCTGCATTTACAGTATGTGGGTTCAAATACTTCAAACACGTCCCGCTCTGGGAGGTTTTCTTATCACTTTTTTTTTTGTTGCTGTCCATTTTGGTATTTCCCCTTCTCTTCTGTAATGATCTCACTCATCCCCTGATTACAGCGTATCTCTCATAGTAATCATGATAATCATCCATCCAGCCAGTCATCTTTCCATTATCTGTTCATCATTTAATTGGTCCATTCACCCATCAATCTGTACATCTGTTGATTCATCTATCCCTCCCTCCCTCTGTCTGTCCGTCCGTCCGTCCGTCCGTCCGTCCGTCCGTCCCATCAGTCTGGTTATCTGGCAAGCCAACTTCTTCTCCTTTGTCCTGATTCAACCCCTCAAAGCAGTCTGGTCTAAGGATTTCATCGGGCTGCTCGGGACTGTGTGTGTGTGTGTGTGTGTGTGTGTGTGTGTGTGTGTGTGTGGTCTAGACCAGCGTTGTAAAACGGCCTGTTAGTTGTAGAGTTATGTAACAAAGCTTTAACTGCATGTATGCAACCGTCAGCTCTCAACTCACACCACCAGATTTTGAGCGTGTGCATTATTGCACGCACAATGTGTACGCTTGGGTGTGTGCATGTGGGTATCTATTATTAGCAAGAATCCATATGGTGTGTGTCTCATTAACAGTGACCGAAGTGAGCCCCAGTCTAAGAGACTCAAAGTGCATTAATTTCTATTTCAGGGCAAATCTGATGCTGATTCAAAAGATCTACAAATTAAAGGTCCTTTAAAATATGTTAACCCGAGCAAATGGGCTTATATTTTATCTTGTGAATCATAAATTATGAATTAAGAATTTTGTCACCATAATTAATATTTTTGCTTTTCACAGCAGTCAAATAAAAAAAATAACAGTCACGGATATATTACATGCATTAAAGTGGCCAACACTTAATTTGGCAAAACTGTCAGGTTCAGGGATATTGCAAGTGTCAGTACAATTGCAATTGGATTTTTCTGGCCATTTCCACAGAACATAGTGTGTTTTGGCTGTATTTTTAGCCATGCTAACAGCACAGCTATACGGATGGCAATGCCGGTCTAGCGGTCGGTCAGTCGATCCACCACTTTGGTTCAGACTAAAATATCTCACTGGATGGACTGGCACAAAATTTTATACAGACATTCATGGTTCACAGAAGATGAACCCTAATGTCTTTGGTGGTCCTTTGTCCTTTTTCCTCTAGCGCCAACATGAGGTTCACATTTGTGGTTTTGAATGAAATGTCATAACAACTGGATGACTTGCCATAAAATTTTATACTGACATTCATGGTCCCTAGATTCCATTTCATCTAGCGCCATCATCAGGTCAAAATATTCATTTATAAATTACTTTGGTTTATGACCAAATACCTGCAAAACTAATGACATTGCCTTTAGCCTCAGCTGTACTTTGAGTGTCATGCCAATTAACAAATGTTAGCTTGCTAACACGCTAAACTAAGATGGTAAACATAGTAAACATACCGGCTTAGCATCAGCATGTCAGCATTGTCATGGTGAGCATGTTAGCATTTAGCCTCACAGAGCCCCTGCCACTGGAGTATGAATCTTTTGTTCTGTGGTGTATTTGATCAAATATTTTACAGCATTTTTACAGGAGTAATTAAACTGGCATGGTATATGTAAGTGGGGAAATCGAGGGTGAAGATATTGATCTGATGTCTCTTCCTGTTAAATGATTACAACATTGTAATCTGTTTTCTAAAACACTTTGTTTTCTTGGGACTTGTTACTTGGGAGCTGCTGTCCTCCTCTGTCCCTCTAACCTTTTATTCATCCCTTAAGACTGCATGGCCTGAATTGAAGGCCTCAAAGTACACAGTGTGTCCTCACGCAGCTGCAGTGAGGGGTGAGGTTTGGGAGGAAAGAAGATGAGGAGGAAAAGGACAAAGAAAGGAAGAGGTTGAGAATTAGCATAGAGATTCAGAATCATTTTCAAAGCCTGTCTTGATGCTGATGTGAGAGTGCGTGTGTGTGTGTGTGTGTTTGTGTTTGTGCGTGTTTGCGTGGCGACAAGGCAAGGCTGAAGAAAGGATGACCCTAGAAGACCTCTAGACAAACTCCTCCTATCTGTCACCTCTGTAACTGTCTTCTGCCTGTCAATCATTCTCCAGTAACAAGTCATTTTCACAGAGGACATATCGCTCCTTGACAGGCACTGTTTGGTTCACACATACACACACTCAAACCCATCCCCAAAACACCCACAATGCATCTGCCCATGTGTCTCTCCTCCCACTCTTACCTCCATCTGAGTATGTCTCTGTTCCGTATCCGTCTTGCAGCCCGTTGTTCCACGTCCCCTCGTATTTCCCGCTCGTCCCCGTGCTCTCCCGCAGGCCGTAGCGTCCCTTAAAGCCGTGCGTCCACTCTCCCTTGTACACCCAGCGGCCTTTATTCTCAACGCCCACGCCATGTCTCTTGCCCTGAGCCCAGGTGCCCTGGTAGGTGTTCCCGCTGGGCCAAGTGTAGACGCCCAGCAGCTCGAAGCCATGGGCCCAAGACCCGCAATACTCGCCCTGGCCCTTGGGTCCCGTGCAGATCCCGTGGCCGTGCGCCTTGCCCTCCTCCCACCCTCCGCAGTATGACCCCCCATCGTCAAAGTTGAACCTGCCGCCAGTGGACATGCATGAAACAGGTCTTGGCAATTCCCCTGAAGCCTCGACAAAAAGAAAAAGAAAAGAAAAAGAAAACGAAGGGAGGAAAAAGAAGGACAGGTTGGAGCTAGAACCAACCCATGGAGCTGAGTTTGGTCAGGGGTGAGGAGGGGGAGAGAGTGGGAGAACTCCCGCACAAATCAAGCAACGCCACCCCTTGTTTTCAGCTGGTTTGGAGAAGAGGAAGGAGAAACGGGGTGAACAAAACTTGGCCCCTCACAGGGGTGTCAGGGGTCTCCCGGCTTGGTGGGAAAGGGTGACGCTGTTCACTCCATCCTCTTGGTGGGCTCTTTGTAGCATCGGCTAGCACTTTCCAGCTTCTCCGTGGCAGATGCAGGTGAGAGAGGAGGAGAGTGGGCCCAGAGCTGCCATTATCCTCTCTCAGCAAGAGTTTAAACCATCAGGCAGCTCCGCCGGCCTGCCATCGGCCTGCCTACACAGTCTACGACACACAACTTTTCCTCCTACTCCTCTCCTGCTTTCCGCTCAGACCCCCGCGTTCAGCCGCCTCCTACCTGATGATGCCTCCACCTCTCTGGGGTGTAGAGCCGAGAAGTCTCCCCGGTGGCAGCCCTTCAAACCCCCAAGCCTCCAGCATAGAAGCCACCCTTAGGCTCCTTGATCAGCACCGAGGCCCAAACTGGAGCTGTGACATGTTGTGTGATGGAGAGAAAAAAAAGGACTCTTCTCCTCAGAAATTATTTCTTCGAGCTCACTCCTGATGATCAGACAAAAAAAGACCATTTAAAGTCAGACTCTGAATCTGTAGCTCACTTCAGGTTTAACCATCCTCTTCTTATTCTCAGCCACACACACACACACACACACACACTGTGCCTGGTCGCACAGCGCAGGAACACACACATGCATAGAGAGAGGAAGAGACAGAAGAATGGGGTAAAACAGAAAAGGTAATCTGCTTGCTTTTTTTTGTCTGTCTTGTCTTGCTGGAGATCAGCAATGCAGTCTCCTGCCTTATGGACGCACACACTATACAAAGGCACACACACATATACACACACACACACACACACACACACACACACTTTCTGACAGCGAGTGCGCACACACAGACAACGAAAATAAACAACTGAATTGATTATCTCCTCCTCTATTTCCCCTCTCCCTCTCTCTCAGTCTGTCTGTAGGTCTTTAATCCACTGCGTCCATAAGTGGTTTATCCTCTGCGTGGGTTGCCTTCAGGTTGCCTACTTGATGAAATAACATCCATCTATATGATCCTGTTATTGTGTGTTCTGTCCTCTTCAGCATCTCCTGCTCGTCTCCATGTTTCCCTTTGGAGCGCCGGCTGATGCACAGCCTGCCTTCCTGCCTGCTGTCTTGGTCTAACAATCTCCTCCTATGGCTGGATCTCTGTATCTCTCTCTCTCTCTCTCTCCTGATCAGTGTGTGTGTGTGTGTGTGTGTGTGTGTATGGCGCTCTTTCTCAGAAAATCTGCTCATTAGAGAGGACTGTTCCAATGCAGCCAACCAACCCACCCCCCCTCCTCCTCCTGCTCAATAGCACACTCCAGCTCTTAAAGAGACACACACTTGGCACAGAGACTGTTCTCTCTTCCTCCCACACCTGTAGCTTTTTATCATTTGCTCACCCTTTGTCTTCTCTCTCTGCATTTTGTCTCGGTCTCAGTTGGCTGGCTTCATCTGAAAGTCTAAAGATGACTGCAGTGGTAGTAATACATACTTTCAGTCAGCAGACAGGTGAATCTTAAAGGGATGGCTCAACATTTTGCGAAATACACTTATTAGCTTTCTTTGCTGAGAGTTAGGTTAGAAGATTGATACCACTCTGTAATTATGAAGCTACAGCCAGCAGCTGCTTAGCTTATCTTGGCACAAAGTGTTAACTAGTGGGCTTTTGAAGTGCAGATTTTTTTACCTTTGGACAGAGCCAGGCTAGCTGTTTCCCCGTTTCAGGTTCTCCACGCCCCTCAAGTACAAGGCAACATCATGTTCACTCCGATCTGGGCAACGCCCAAATATCATGACATGATAAACTCTCACAAACTCTGTCTAGAGTTAGGAGTAGTTAGCAAAGAGATTGAGAGTGTGACACTGAGAATAGTAGTAGTGTACAGATTTGAACTAAAGGTGTGTTCGGATAGAACACCTAGCCATGCAAGATTGATGAAGATTGCTAATTTACAGCTGAATCATGCAGTATGTTTATTTGCTCCAAACAGCCAATATACCAACTGTACAGACATTAGCTGTGAATTAGCTTGCAACGTATGCACTGACTGTATGTATGACCTGTGTGTGTGTTTGTCTGATCTCTGAATTCACCACCAAGATTTTCAGTGCAGGCGACATGCTGGTGCAGTGGTTAGCACTGTCACCTCACCTCACATCGCAAGTTAAAGCAGTGAACCAACACTGTGTTTTACTTGAATAAGTAACACGCCATTTTGTTCCTGTGACTGGCTTGCTGCATCGCTGCAATGCAAAACCGCAAAAAAAAAGCAAAGAAAGAAAAGCAAAGCTGAGAGCTGGGCGTGTGTGTTTTTTATTTTTTCATTTCAATTGAGAGTCATTTACAGTTGACACTGACTTGCGGTTTGCGCTGCTTTTCGGTTGCAAATGTCAAAGAGGCAAGCCATGGCTGTATTAAGAAAACTGGATACCGTGTTCCCAGACGGGCCCCCATCAGTTCCAGTGTAAGTTACTAACTGGGTTCATATGCCGGAAAGGTTTTTCAGGGTCCCTCTGACTTCCACATTTAGGGCCAATAGAGCATGTGCATTAGAGTCCTTCCAGCTGGCTGCCCGCGCATATGAGTGGCAAAAAAATTAATAATCCTTATTGGATCTTTGGCTCAAATTCTGACAAAAAGAGTCACATCGGAGGGTTTCAACACTCAGAAAAATATATTCATTGTTTTACAAAAAGACTGTGTATGGCACCACGGGGCATCACGTGACCTGCAATACCAAATGTGGCCACTGCGCCATTTTTCTGCCCTGTGTGATTTCATAGTGGATTGATCCTTTAAGTGCCTTGCTCAAGGGCATCAAAGTGGTGTTGGAGGGAGAGGAGTGAATCAAACCCCCCACCCTTCACCCCTTGACCTCCTTGTTTGAGTTTTTTGTGCCAATGTGGATCACTTAACTGATGTTTGGATCTCAGTGACAACGTTTACACACACACTAACTTTCCACAATTTTTCCGAATGTGACAATATTCCGAATTTGATACGGGTCATGTAAACAGCATATTCGGTTTGGATATTCCAAATTAGGCCTCATTCCGAATGTAGCATTTTCCAATTAAGACAAGTGGGATATGCCAGCATATTTGTTATTCAAAATATGCGTCTCACTTGGGGTTTTTACCGCAGTTTGCCTGTTTACGCTCAGCTCTGTGCAACAGTTTGCAAGGCCGAGGTAGAGATACATGCACACAAAAAAAGCCCACATTTCTGGTCGGAAGGAGAAACACAGCTACTTTTAAACATCATGAAAGACTTGGATATCAACAAGTTTTTGGATATGCGCAAATATCACACTGCTGACCTTTTGAAGAAGCTGGTTGAACGAATGAAAGAGGGAGGCTGAGTTCGCACGGCCGAACAAGGCTGCATGTAAACTGGAATATTAGTGGAATATTCATTTTCATTAGCCATGTAAACAGTTTAGTACGAATATTGTCTTTTTTGGAATAAGGGCAAAAACAGGAATATTTTGTGCATGTAACAGTCAGTGTGGGCAGAAAGGAACCACGAGGTTATACAAATGTTACCAAAATTATTTTAGATGAACCCCTCTTAGGAAATCTTTCCCCCCTTCCTCTCCCTGACTGTCCTCTCATCCTCCCCCCTTAGATCACAAAGCACCTTCCTCTCTTACACATCTTCCCAAGTCCTCGTTTCCTGTTCAGCTGTCCTCTTGCTGTTGTTGGCCTTGTCCTTCTGTCTGCCAGTGTCTGGGAGAGCTAAGCCAATTCCAGGCCAGATTACAGTAATAAAATCACTGTGAGGCTGGGGATTAAGGTTTAGCCCTCTAAACACACTGGTCGTAGAGAGAGAGAGAGGGAGGGAAGTGGAGGAGGAAGAGAGAGAGAAGGTGAGCAGGTGAATGAGAGGGTAGGCGGAGGGAGGCACAGTTAGTATGATTTCCTGACCACAACAAAGGGATTAGGATTTAGTAGAGAAGTTAGTAACACAAGTGTCTGCGCTAACCAATCCATGACATCATCTGAACAGGGTCAATTAGAGCTAAGAAGGCACTGACACAATCATGGATAATGGTTACTGGGTCATTATGTTACATATTGTAAAAGTAAATATGCATATGTCTCAATTCAAAGCAACAGAAACAATCTGTAAACGCAACATATTATCACCGTTTAAGTCAATATAATAAAACTTTATATACCATATTTCATGCAAAAAGATGAATATGGCAAAATGTGTTAGCAAATAGTTGCTAATTTACACATTCAACAGACACGGAGCAACATTATCATCCTATGAAATCAAGTCCAATATTAACCTCAGTTTGTGGACCCCAAAACAAACAAAGTCCTTGACCTATCTTTTTCTTTGGTCTCCACCAACTCCTGAGGGAAATATCTGGTTCTTCAGTGGCTAAATGCTCCACTATGTCTACCAGCTAGTCACTACCTCTGTCTCTCTGCCATTAGGAGCAGGTCAGGTACTGGATGGTGGGTTTATCAGGGGGATCTGCTGAAAAAGCTGCCTGTTGCGTCTGGAAAGAATACTGATGAGATCGGTGAGAGCGAACCAGAACAGTGACGTTTTGGGCCGTGAAACCAAAACGAGTTAAAAGACGCTGGAACTCTCTGTAGAGCTGAGGACAGCTGCAGCGTTGGATGCTAATTATCTGTGGCTTCATCACTACAAGCAACACCTTTCACATTACATGTAGTCATTTGAGCCATTGTTAATATGAAAATATTGATTAGTGCAGCTTTAATGATCTGTATTTTGCTGAATTTGTAAGTCAAAATGCTCTTGTAATCAAAGAATATATGTTTACTTGTTTGTGTCACTAGTTTGTGTGTGTGTGTACTTTCAGAAATATGTCTGTGGCTTCAATTAGACATGTTCATGGCTACTACATACTAATGTGTGTGTGTGAATTATGACCCATATGGCACCTCATAAACTCCAGGGTAGAAAAACTAAAGTTAAAGTCAAAAAATGCCAGCAAAGTTCAAGAAAATGTACAGCCACTGCTGAATCTTAGTTAAAATTTTCTTTTTTTCTCTTCTCTTTTAGGCAGCCTTCTCCAGCAGCTCGCCGTGTTTGCTCACCATCTGGGTCTGTCTGTACAGTGTGTGACATCTCCAAGCAGTCAATAAGGGCGCGCTCTCTGGGTGGTCAATAATTACGTAAGTGTGCGTTGGAACTATGTAACTTAGGATCAAAAAGACTGTGAACCACCAACCAGACTTTGTGTAATAAAAAATAATAATAAAAGATCTGCTTACAGGTCTAAATTACATCTACTGTGGTTTCCATCCAGTGGTCAGAAGGGAACTCTATGTTGAGTCACTAGTTCAGGCCACTTTTACATCCTCATCCAAGATATCCAAGCAGCCAAAAGTGATTTAGTTCCAGTACATATAGAGACGTTATTAATACCAAGTCTGACAGTTTATTCTTGCAATATAATGTACACCACGTAAAGAAAAAGCTAGAAATATCCCCCTGCCTCAAACTGACGTACCCGTATTCTACAAGTTTCTCTCTCTCTCACACACACACACACACACACACTCACAACAGACGTATCTCTGACGATTACACGCTACGTGCCCCCACGTCAGCAGTGCAACCAAAAAAATCTCTTTAGTTATTTATAAAAATCTTTTTTTGTCCTGGTGTTAAAATAAAAAAGGGGGTCGCAGGAAAAAAAAAAGGGAGAAGAGGGGCGGGTGAAGGAGGGAGAAGTGAACGAGAGGAAGGCAGCCTCATTCTCATCCATCTCTCCTTCTCCTCTATTATTCATCAGCCTCTTCTCATCCCTCGTTCAGCATGCTGATGGAGGATAAAATAGGTCAGAGAGGGATAGGCTGGTGCTCGCACAGTGACTGATGTCTTCCCTCACACAGCGTGCGCTCGTCCCCTCCTCCTTCCCTGCCCCCCTCACTCCTCCTCTCCGTTTTCTTCCCAGCCGTCTTGTGCTCCTATCTTTCTCACCTGCTCTCTCTCTCTCTCGCTCTACGACACTGCTTCCTCTGCTCTCCACCCCCTCAAAATCTTTTGATTCCTGAACACTGTCACTCCTCAGCTCAGCTCACCTTCCTCTCCTCCCATTCTCCCTCTTGCTTGTTGTAGAAGAGGAGTGAAACTCAGACAAACGACATGTGTTGCTGCTAGCTATCTGCAGGGGGCACACCAAACCATCATATATCCATGAAGCAGTCATCTTACTATGGCGAGAAGAGAAGGGCCCAGTAAGCAGAAGTCGTGGGGACAGAAGCGACTCAACTGGAATGATGAAAAAGATGACAAGCGTAAAGCAGGAAAGTTATTTTCACTACTTCCTGCTCAAACCTCCAATAAAACCTGTGATTGTTATTAAAGTAGTCTGCCTTTTTCAAGTTGGGCTTTATTCACAACAGATTTCAAGTGGAAATGTAAAATAACCTCCACATCTGTTTGTTTTCCCAGTTTTAACACACTTGAAGCACTACATTGTTGGTTTTTCTTGCATATCCCCTCAATATTTGCAAGCTTCTAAGGCAGTCTAGGTGCTGTTACCATTGTGCTCCAGCTGTGTGATTGACTGCATTGACAAAGATGGGGGCAAATCCTGCCTAGAAACAGTATATGGTACAGTATGGATATTGGATTTTTTTCAAAATGACCTGGGAATTCTCAGTGTTGAAAATTGGATTTAAAAATAACATTTGCAGAGCAATCAGTGTTCAAATTATGTTTAATTTTTTTTTTACTTGTTAATTACTTCCATTACTCTGATGCATAATCAGACGTTCCTGTCTTTCTAGTTTAGGCTTCACTTTGTATTACCACTTTTCTAAGCTGTCCTCACCACAATAGGATCATGTTTATTGTAAACTGTGAACAAATGTCCTCTTGCAGCAGGAAACAACTTTTGGATGCATGGGAGCATAAAAAAATATAGCGTATTTAATCACCAATGGGCCTTAAAGCTGCATTAATCAATATTATCATACTAACAATGCATCCATGGCCTATGTGTAATGTGAAAGGTGTCACTTGTAGTAACAAACCCATAGAGAACTATCACCCAACTCTGCGGTTCTCTCTCGGCTCTACATAACTTTTTTAGTGTCTTTCAGGTCATTGTTTTGGTTTTAAGGCCCACAACTTTACTGTTTTGCTTCACCCTCACCACTCTTATCAACCTTGTTTTCCAGCAGCAGCAGGCGATGTTTTCATTAAAAAAGCTCTAATAAACCCACTGTACACTACCTGTCCAGCACCAAAAGTCATCAAATGTCTCAAGTTAGCTTAAGAGCCAGATATTTTTCAGGAGTTGGGTTTGTCAGGTGGCCAGAAACACGACTTCAAATGAATGCTGATGTCACTCTGTATCTGTTGGATATGTAAATAAACAGCTGCCTGCCAACACATTCACCATATCAACTTTATAAGATGATAATACATCGTTGTTGTGTTTACAGCTTGTTTTGCTGCCCCCAAGTGGCCAAGAAAACAACTGAATGCAGGTTTAAGTGTAGACAAGCTCTGGTACTTCTGGTGGTTTGCTACACAGCTCTCTGTACTTCTGAAGAAATCTGAGAAGCTTGCGAGTAAAACACTTTGCTTTGACATTACTGATTGGACTGTGACCAGAAGTGTAACTATTTCAAAGATCCGAACCATGGTCGAGCAGCAGTTTTCAACAGCAAAAAGAAACTATAAACAGGCGAATAGCAAAATGTTTGAATTTTAGAATATGTGTAAACAAAGAACCATGTTATAGATAAATTGTACAACTTGGTAACGTGTATAACCTCCAACTTCCCAGTCCTCACGAAACCAAAACCACATGCAATTTCATTTCAATGCTCACCTGCTCATTTAAACACTCATTTCTGCTGTACTTTGCCACACTGGTCACAAAATTGACGGCGTTAGTTATTTTATTGAAAATGAATGAAAACTGTTATGCTCAACATACCATAATACCACGTCTAATGTAATGGTATACTCCCAAATGGAAACTAGTCCATATATTCAAATTTCTCAAATTTCATTTGAACAGTTGGAAGAAAATTAAGTGTTTTTGTTTTGTGTTTTAAACTTGAATGAAATTCAATGTGCAATGCTGAATTATTTGCAGTACAGTTCAGATGACATGTTTTCTAAAAAGGTAATTAGAAAAATATTTCACACACACAAACAACACAGTCACAGTCACTCAGACAGTGTGGCATATCCCACTACTGGTCTTCATAGAAGACTTTAGCCATGGTGAAGGCAACCTTGGCGACCTTTTTGTCCTTGGCGTCGGAGCCCATGTTGGCACGTGCCAGTCCTATCCAGTACTGTTCTGTACGGTTCTGGTAATCCGTCACTGTCTCTCCCTCCTGCACTGCGGGGTGCTCTTCTTCGTCTGGAAACACACAGTCAGGTAGAGAAGTTCGTTTTGCTTGTAACATTTAAAAGAATCATGGTCAAATTTACTGAGAACAGCTTCTAGCTGGTTTCCTGCCAAACCAAACATCACCTTTGAGGGAGCCTATCTGCTCCTAATTTCCCAACAACCATATTTTATAGATGCAAGTGAACAGTGAACAGTGGCTAAGGTAAGCAACCTTATGTTTAAGGACAACTCAACTTATAATGTCTTCTTTGGCTCTGGAGGAGCTTAGTCAAATCTGAGAAAATACCCCTTTCAGGTTATCTCAGGCTCTACAGGTTTGTAACAGAAAGCCTTCATTACAAACCTTGGGCATGGAGGCAGAAAGATGTGGACCTTTACCAGGCAAAAAGATGCTCAGTCACATTGTTTTTGGAGCTCATCCCACACTAGGGAGTAAAAGTCAGGATTATAGCCCTACCAATACTGTTGTATTTTTTATAGCCATGCTAGTGACGTGGCTATACGGATAGCACAGACCTTTTTCACAGCAGATTTTGACTTAATGTCATAATGGGAAAGGCGCAGGTGTCTAATAACAGTGACGGTGGATCCATTCTATTCATGTGTCCCAGTAAAACATGACAGTGTGACAGTAAGCCAGCATACAATACCAGGAAACTGAAGCAGCTAAATGGAATTCAGCAATCATTGATTTTTTATTTACACCTGAGCTTTTCCTATGGTGACATGGTCTTCTTTCAAAAAGGCCTGTTGTCGGTCGGTCAAGCCACCACTATTAAATGGATTGCTGTGAAATTTGATGCAGATATTCAAGGTCACCAGACGATAAATTGTAATTACTTTGGTGATCCCTTGACTTTTCCTCTAGCACCACCATCAGGTCAAAATTTCAATTTGTCTTGGGTTTATAACCAAATATCTGCAAACCTGATGACATTAGCATCAGCCTCAGCTGTACTTTGTTTTGAGAGCTAATAAGCAAATGTTAGCATGCTAACATGCTAAACTAAGATGGTGATCATGGTAAACATGATACCTGCTTCAGCATGTTTGCATTGTCACTGTGTGTATGTTAGCATTTAGCTTAAAGTACCGCTGTGCCTGAGAGCCGCCTCAAAGATCTGCTAGCATGGCTGTAGAGTCTTAGTCTTGTTAAATAGTGTGCTGCAGAAATGAGTACCAAAACCTGGAAATGAGTTAGCATTTTTGCACTTCCGGTTCCCTCATCTCGAAGTCAGCGTTAGCTTTTTACTTCTGCATTTAGGCTTCAAAAATCCTAAAAGTGGTGTTCATTTGTGAAGATTATTTTGCTGAACATAAATCATAAAGTATTTGTTTGTCATAGAGCTTATTTTCTGCAATAATCCAAAATCCAATGGAAAATCCCTTTGGCTTTTTATCAAGGGAACCAGGGCGATACTAACTTCCTACAACAATACATCATCCCTGCAGCACCCTATTGGGACAGTGTGGGACATTTAACAGTTGAAAGTTAACTTGTCAGTGCTATCAAACTATGTAATGGTTTCATAACCCACCTCAAACAAATGTTTGGATTTCTGTACTGCAACTTCTTGTTCCTTATTTGCCAACATATTCCCCAATACCAATATTTTTACAATAAGCTGGTATCAGCCAATACACTGGCATGGCCAATTCAAATTAATATTTAAGATATTTAGAAAAATATGTTGATTTCTACTTAACTTAAGGTGTTTAGCGCGTACTGACGCCATATGAGATTTCATATTGAAGATGTTTTCACAGTTTGGAAGGGTGGTATACCTTATATCAACATCTGTTTAATGTCAAGCACATCCTGATCTAGAAACCGTGCTTGTTGCTCATTATAAGTCACATGAAAACATAAAGTGTAAGACAGTGAAGAGGCAGAATAAGCCCTTGCCTTCCTCATCCTCGCTTTCCTCTTCAGACTCCTCTTCCTCCCCTTCTGCTCCTTTCGCTGCCTCCTCCTCCTCCTCCTCCTCGTCCTCTGACTCAGACTCTTCCAGCCACTCTTGTGTCTCTGTGGAGAAAGAATCATAAATCCAAATGAAACCTTACACCCTTCTCTCCCATCTTATCATCCTCCAAATGCTCTCCTGCGTCACAAGATATTCAAACAGGACACTGAAAATGTTTCATATCCTTTCTTGTCCACATGTGCTACTACTCACTGGGGTCCATTTCAACCAGAACCTCCCACTGGTCCAGCTTG
This sequence comes from Maccullochella peelii, assembly GCA_002120245.1. Classification (NCBI taxonomy): domain Eukaryota; kingdom Metazoa; phylum Chordata; class Actinopteri; order Centrarchiformes; family Percichthyidae; genus Maccullochella; species Maccullochella peelii. Next base: position 60,020 of record LKNJ01002529.1, read on the forward strand.
TGGAGGTCCAGGCAGTAGAAGTCGTTCAGGGTGAACTGGCGGTCGCCAACCTCGAACATCCCCCCGTATAGGAAGAGCTTGCCCTGACGCACCGTTGCCATGGAGCTGGACCTCGGGCAAGGCTCCACCAGGGGGGACGAGGCTGAACCTGAGGAGATAAAACACATGTGACTGTCTGACCTATCTATATTTTTTCACATCTTAAATTAGTTTTGTGTGTGTGTGTGTGTGTGTGTGTGTGTGTGTTGTCTTGCCATCATCCTCCTCCTCTTCCTCCTCTTCCTCCTCTTCCTCCTCCTCAGCTCCAGGGATCACTTCCTTGATGGTCATCACTGTTCCATCCTCAGTGACAATCTCCTTGATGACCTCAGTGGGTGCTTGAGGTGCCGTCTCCGTCTCCTCCTCCTCCTCCTTCTCTGCTCCCTCGCCCTCCGCTCCACCCTTCTTCCCCCTCCGTCGTTTCTTCTTCTCTGACTTGTTCCCCTGGACAGACAGAAACAAAACTATAAACTATCACAGGCAGCGGTCGCTTCACATTGTAATGATTTGGTCACATGCCAGAGCTTCTAGTCAGGATTTAAAAGGACAAATGACGGTAAACTATCAAACGGCAGTCAAACTTCAAAACAAAATAAAACAATGTCAGGCATAACTCATTCAAATCTTCACCATTTAAATATTTCTCAGAGCATGTGCCAACTTTAAAGACAAGCCTTTTTAATGTAATACGTGAATAGGTACCTGTCACTGTGTCTATATATATTCAGGGGTGGCCTTCATAGACAGCGAATGTCCAACCGAGCATTGTTAAACGAGACGGTCTGGTCTACGGAGGATTTCCTATATGCGTCACCAACGTCAAAAAGTGCCGCTCCTGTTGCCTAGCAACCTTGACAGCTGCAGTTTGAGGTTTTTAAGGCCCCTTGGTTTTTTAACATTTGTATCGTTAGCTATTTGAGTGAGTTGAAACCCGATTCTTGCATTAAAAGTGTAATCCTGCTTGGCCGCTGTTGTTTTTTTTTTAGCTATTAATCTAACAATTTGTTTTTTCGATTAGTCTACAGATTATTTTTTTATTACTTGATTAATTTAACAATTAATTTACCCAAAATAAATATCAAAAACTCTCATTAATATTTCAATATTTTATTCAATCATCAGCTTGGGTGGGGACAGAAAGTAAACAGGACGGTGCTGTCTTGCTGCCATCTTGACAAAGCGCTCCGGGATGCTTTCACTTCAAGTGTTCGTGCATAGCAGTTGTACTGCTGTGATAAGCCATTTCCAATTTGCAGATCTTACAGAGCACCACATTGTTGAGTCTCTGTATAAAATACTCCCACACTTTAGATGATCGTTGGCGAGCTTTTTTAGCTGCAGCTTGTTCTCCAGGGGAATTCATGCTTTGGCCAGGTGCAGACATTGCGACGCGCTGACGCACGTTATGCTAATCAGTGCATTTCTGTAATGACGTCGATGAGTCGCCCCAGCCAGTACGTTTGGGGACGCCATTTTCTCTTGCGCGCAATGAATCTTGGGATAGGTTTGGCTGCGAAGGATACAGCTGTTCGATCCTTCTAATTCAGGAAAAGAAGGCCGCATTTCTTGGCTGCATTTGAAGGAGCCTTCGAAATGGGATGGCCTTGTCGCGCCGCTGTGACACATTAGGTCTTCAAATGCAGCCATCGAAGGATGCGGCCCCTGAATTGAGACACAGCTATAATGAGAGTCTGATAGAGTCTGAAGCCAATGCAGTGCCATGTATTTTTCCTAAAACATATCCTTTCAACCAAACACTCATTCATGCAGCAGGTTCGTGGCCTTGTAGCTTACCCTGAGCAGGCCGGGGAACCAGCGGCTCTTCACCATATCATACAGATAGAGGTCGTTGTAGAAGTCGCCCTCCAGTGACTCCTCCTCTTCCTCATCGCAAACCCCCCCAAACAGCACCGCCCGCCCCGCTGGGCCAACCGCCAGAGAAAACCCCGATCGAGGAGGGGGCTTGCTACCAGAGGGGCTCACCCTGGACCACGACCACTTGTCTGGAGGACAGAGAAACAGTTAAGACAAGTCACAAAAAATACCAACACTGACAGTAGCTGGATGATTTCTATTAATGTTTATCACTTGTATTATCTTAAATAATTTTCTGTCTCTAACAATGATGTTTTTTGTACCTTGGCCATCTTTACCCTCTCGCTTCAGAAGAAACATGTCGGAGTGGATGGTCCCCTTCTCTACATCCTTCTTGACTCTCTAGATTAAAAACACACACGCAATCATCAGGCAGACCACATCACAAAAAGTAATATATTAGCGATATGGGAGAGGCGCACACACACACACACACACACACACACACACACACACACACACACACACACACCACTTTAGAGTATCCCCCGTAGATGATGACACCTGTGCTGTCGGGCGTGGAGGTCATCTGACAGGCAGACCGTGGGGAGGGGGCGGAGCCTGATGGAGTGAGGCGCGACCAGGAGAAGGTGTCCAGGGAGAAAGAGTACACGTCATTGTAGTAGATAAAATCCCTGCGGGGGGGGGAGGCAGGAGAGGAAAGGGCTGAAACTGAACCAAAAACTGAAAACCAGGATTTGATACATTTAAGAGCTGGAGGAGTGTCAACTTTATGACCTGTTGCAAAAGATTAGCACTTCACTGAAGCTATGCCATACTTACTGAATACTGAATCAAATTCATCTGCAACTTCACACGTGAATGGCTTAAGGAAGAGTTTACCTGAACTTCAATGATAATATACCAGTACACTGCATACTGGACGCTACTGGTTCATCACCCTGATATGTGGTATTTTGTACTAAATTATGCCAAATGGACAAAAGAGGCCATAGCTCGAACATGGGTGAGTCCACAGTCTAGATTTCATTCTTAAAGCTGCATTAACTCCATAACAAAATGAATACCACACATACATTTGACATAATGTGGCCTAAAGTTAACTAACGTGCAAACAGTTGCATATTTACATATCCAGCAGACATGGAGAAACATTTCCATTTTTTGGAGTTCTGTTTCTCTCCACCTGACAAATGTAAGTCCAATATTCACTCTCTTTTAGCTCTGTTTTTGGTCTCCACCAACTCCTGAGGGAAATATCCGGCTCTTTAGCTGCTAAATGCTCTGCTATGTTCACAAGTTAATCGCAGACTTTGTCAGTATGCTGTTTAGCGCTGGGCAGGTAGTGTGAAGTGCTTATTATCAGAGCTTTTCACTGAAAACAGCTGCCTGCTGCTGCTGGAAACAAGGTTCATGAGAGTAGCTAGACTGAAGCAAACAGTAAAGTTGCAGCCCGTCAAACCAAAACAATGAGCTGAAAGACGCTAAAATGCTCTGTAGAGCTGAGAGGAACTGCAGAGTCGGGTGTCAATTCTCCCTGACTCCCTTCATGGTGCACATCATCATTTGACCTGTTCTTAGCATAAAAATATTGATTAGTGCAGCTTTAAGTTTCAGATATATGTACAGTGTTTCAAGTAGCTAGAGAGGTCATGGCTTTCCCATTTGGAGTCTCACATATGTTTTAAATGCTACACTTATACAGCTAGTCCATTTATGTCCCTGTGAATAAATCCAACTCATTTGAAATTTGATGTATTGACTATAATAGATGAAACTCTATTGGATACAAGTGGTTTCTTAGACAAGGCTCTCTCCCTTGACCCGTTATCAAGGAAGTAGTGATGTAACCAAACATGTTACCTGCCCGCTGTCCACTCCCTTACAGACATATTGTCCTTGTTTATCACTCAGTAACCTTCGGCCTACCTGGTGCTCTCATGGAAACCTCCGAACACCAGCAGCTGTTTCTTGCTGAGGACCATCCGGTGGCCACTGCGACCTGATGGACCACCAGGTGCCCTGGAAAAACACAAAACTTGAAGTCACTTCTGATCACTGATGTTTGTAAAATGATAATTAAAATATCTATTGATTAGGCTTGCATTACAAGATAGGATAAACTAATTAAAAGTATTTCCAGTATTTCCAGCCTCAGTTTCCTGTATTCACACATTCAGTCATTACTCTCATTTATCCAGCCTTACGTTCATCATTACATCTATTTTTATGACCGCCTGCACATACTTGATGTTCTCCCAGGTGTGTGTAGCTAGATGCAGCACCCAAAGGTCCTTGTAGTGGTAGAACTGTTCACCGTTTGGAGAGGCAAACTCTCCCCCAAACACCCAGAGCTGACCCCCACCCTGGGGAACTACCACCGCCTGAAGGGAGGAAAGGAGGGAGGGATGGAGGAGTGAGACAGAATGGAGGAAGAGAGGCGCATGTACAGAGCGAGATGAGGAAGTTTGATGTCCTCAGATTTAATTGGTTTTCTTGCAACAGGCAATCAGCCACGATGACTTTGCTGATAAGTTTCAAAGTTACCCCTGATTGGCGCTACAGCAGTCTGCCCCCTTGTGGTTTAAATGATGAATCACATAAATGATCAAGGACTTCCAAGCAAAATTATGTTCTAGTGTAGCACATGTAGCATAGCTGTAAACTTATTAGGAACACCTGCCATTTGATTACTGCTAGTCACCTGATCTTTGCTTACTTGGAAGTGGTGCTACGCAACTAAAACAGATCTCTCGTTGAAAGCTGAGAACTTCCACAGGCAGAGAGACAAATAGTGGAGAATGCGGCATTTGCTGGCTGCTGGATTGTCAAACAGTGCAGAAAACCACGGTGATGTTTCGATGTGAGTAGAAAAATTAGCAGAACCAAAAGGATCCTCTTTGTGGGCAGTACCTGGTGAGAGCAGCGTGGGGGAGGAGGGTTGGGGATCTCTGATTTAACCCAGCTGTTCTTCTTGATGCTGTAGAAAAACAGATCGTTGTACAGGTACGTCTGCAGAAAAGGCAACAGGGTTTTTAAATTGAGAATTTATTTAGTGGAATTTCTGCTGTAACAAAACTGGGAAAAGCAGAAAACATGTACATCAAAGCTCATGAGCTTCATATACAGCTTGTACAGTGTGGACGGTTGTGAAACAGTGTTGAATAAACTAAATCTCAGCTGACCAATTGTTTACATTAAGAATAAAGATGGCTTTCGCTTTAAAGAAGCTGCTATTAGTACTGCAAAATCCTCCCCAAGTCTGTGGCTGTGAGCTGGTGGACACAGATTTAATGTTGAACCATCTATTTGTTCAGTCTTACATCTTCAAATGACATGTTTAAAGTCTGCATCCAAAGTGACATGTTTCATAAATCATTAATGCAGAGAAGCATTGATTAGAGTTTTGTTTACTACCTTCTTTCCATTGAAGAATTCTCCCCCAAAGAGAATGAGTTCATCTCTCTCAGGATGGGCAGAGAGAGACGCGCTCAATCTGAAAAACATGAAAAGATATCAGAGACTGAGACACGTACATCCTGCTACCACGGCTGACAGGCATGATTCATGCACAATGTTACAACCCAGAAACGACTTCTTAGCCTAGCTAGCAGCATGGCTCTAGGGATGCCTTGCCATAGAAACAGGTCGCCACAGGCAGAACAGGCTACCCAGCCTATGTATCCAGAGTTTATCCATCTCCCCAATCTTCAGAAAGTGCCCTACCTGTGTGGGCAGAAAAGCCAGTGTGCAGTATTAGCTGCAAAATATGTCGACTGTTGTCATACACTAAGGAACACAAGCTCTGTAGTAAATGTTTGAGTAATAACACCTGTTTGCAAGTATTACAGCTGCCCATGTTTTTTATCATTTATGTTATTTAATGCCTTTATTATACTGCATTTCTGTACTGCTTTGGCAATATAGATTCCTGATCTGTCATGCCAATAAAGCCTATTTGAAGTCGGTTTGATGGCAATGTTGGTCTGTCGGTCAAGACTGTAATATCTCAACAACTGTTGGATAAATTGCCATGAAATGTGCTGCACACATTCGTGTCCCCCTCAGGATGATTTGTAATCTTTTTGTGATCCCTGAACCTTCGTCTTGCGCCACCTTCGGGTCAAAATTTTTATTTGTCCAATACTTTTGTTTATGACCAAATACCTGCAAAACTAATGACATTCCCATCAGCCTCAGCTGTACTTTGTGTTCAATGCTAATTAGATGTTTGCATGCTAACATGCTAAACTAAGATGGTGAACACAGTTAACATTATACCTGCTAAACATCAGCATTTCATCATAATAAAACCAATAATAACACCAATCTCTAAAACAGCCCAGCAGCAATTGCAACTTGAGTTGGAAGCTAAACTAGTCTGAGGTGTGGAAAACTCATGAAAATCATGTTCAACTACATCTATGGTGGAGTCAGACATTACATTTCCTATTTTTACTCAGTTTCATAATCTCTCGACAGGTGACAAGAACAGGAAAATCATCAAAAGAAATCATCTTGTCTCTCATGTCATTAACCTGTTAAATGCTCTTGATGAGTCAGCAGATGATCTTACATATAAAAATTGTCGATGTTGTTTAACCGTCGATGACTGGGCTGGGCGATGATGGCGGGATGTTGATGTTATGCCATCACTGATGTTGTTTGTTTTACATGAGCTAGTGTACATTGTTTTACATGAGCTAGTGAAAAGTTTGTTTTATATTGGATGTATTTCATTATGGTTTATGGTCTAAGCCTGTATGTGTTTCACTTGGCTGCAAGGCAAATTATCCAATGGGGACCATAAAGTTGAGATTGAAGAAAGTATTTCACCTTGGTGATGGAGGTGGACATGTTGTCTCTACGACTTGGGTCTTCTTTGCATCCAGATTCTGAAACTCAGCAATCAGAGCCTCCAAATCCTCCTGGAGACAGAGAAGGAAGGACAAAAGGAAGGAAGGAAGGACAAAACCAGAAGGATGTTGTGGGCCCTAGTAATACACTTGACACTTGTGTCACCTTACACTAATTTAGTTTGATAGTTGAATTTTAGTTAGCATTTGCAGTGAACAGACCAATAGTTAGCTAAAAATAATTATATAACATATTAAGTCATTTGTACAAAGCTACAAAGCTATTACAGCGGCAGAATGTCCTCTTTGTGTCATATGAAAAGTACAAATATGAACATTAACATATAGCGTTAATCATTTAGTCCAGTTTTAGAGTGTTACCTCTTCTCGTTTGGACCTCTTTGAAACCTTTTTCTCCATTTTGGCAGCCGTCTTCTCCGCTCCCTTCACCTTCTTTTCTTTCTTGCCCTTTTTGCCCATGACTGCTGTGATGCACTGACAGACTGTCGTTCAGTTTACTGGGGTTTTATCTGTTATTTTAAATGAAGTCGGTGTCACATGGAGATCCAAACAAACCCGCATTCCTTTCCACTGGCAAGTAAGATTTACTTCCGGCAACAAACTGGACGTCAGCACGGTGTGGAAAAGTAACAGCGCCCTCTGGCGTGTCGGAGGACATATAGAAGTTCAGGCTTTGCCGCTGAGCTCTAAACCGTAGACTGTATTTAAAAATATATCTTTATATAGAGTCTATATTCTAAACCGAGTGCAGCATGTCACCACATTATAAACACTCAAAATGATAAAACATAGCGTATTATCCTAAAGGCAGCAGAAAGCAGCAAAAAAGCAGCTTGCTGTCCCCTGAAAGAGCCGTCATGTGTTATCTCAAACACAGACACTGCTTTCATGGCTGAATATGATTTATTCTGAACAAAGAGCAACAAACACAGGGCGGAAGCAGAACATGTAGAAATTTGGTTTTAAGTGGTGGAAAAGTGAACATTTTGCTTTGTTAATAATATTACCTTGATGTAATGTGTGTTTCACATATTACCTAATATATACACACATATTTGTACATATTCTATGTATGTACTGTATGTAGGGACAGATTAATGCACTAGGGGGCCCCCGGGACAAAAAAGAGTTTGTTTTGAGTATTGTTTAAGGGTACACAATATGTATACCATATAAGCATAATGTCAGTGGGAATATTAAAACTAGATTTTGACATATGGTCTCAAGATTGAGTAAAAAAAAGCAGGAACAGCCTTAAGGTCCTCACCATTTTAGTTTTTAATTATGCTTTGTGGTGCACTGAGAGACAGACAGGTGCTAATGAGCAGGAAAGTGTCTTGACACACTGATATGGGATTTGTTTGTCACTAAAAAACAAACCCTTCTTGACAGGCCCTGCATGCGCACAGCAGCAGGAACCATCCTCTTTACTAAAGTTACTAAACAGTAACAGTTTGGTAATTTTCAGCTAAAATATGATTTGAGGTTTGGTGAGAGGACGCTGAAAGACAGGTTCTTTCTCAAAGGTAAACTGAGCACCATGGAGAGGCAACAAATGGAGCATTTTAAAAATGGATGACAGTGCACATTATAATCAGAAGGGGGCAGCTGTGTTTCTTTTGGACCCAGTCATTCAAAACCTTGACAGATGACAGCATTACAATAACACTGCAGCCTCAGGGCTATTGTGTGTTAATCTCCGTTGATAATTAGAGTTTGCTAATATTTTAGTGCCTGACACGTGAAGAGATAAAATGTCGGACTAAAGCGACACCTGGATATTGAGTAATGATGTCTGCTTTGTGGAGGGAGGCTATTTTTACGGAGAAATATTGCCCAGTGCAGAATTAAATGTGGTAGTCAAATGATTGTAAGATTGCTATATATTGCTTTCACAATCTCAGGGAAGATGTTTCACCTATGCCTTCCGCTCCTCTGTATGGCTCGGCCCTCTCTGGTTAACTGGAAGTCTTATCCTTCATCTCCATCACTTCAAATTATTTCATATCTGTTCACAGTGATTAAAAATGGAGGACACATCTGTCAGCATATTGTGATATTCATTTTCCTTCCCAGCATCTACAAACACTCAAAGCTCATACAGCACATGACTGCTCACTCACACTCACTCCTGACTGCTAACCTTTGGTGCTTTTGTGAGGTACCCCGGGTATGTGCTACTGTGTGTGTGTGTGTGTGTGTGTGTGTTTGCACGTGAGTAATTTCATAAGTTCATTTTTACTTCTGTTTACAGGCGTGTTTGAAATGATCGTTCCTGTTTGTCTATGTGTTTTTATATAGTAAAAGACAGAGAGAGAGAGAGAGAGAGCAGTCTGTTCAGAGGGAAAGGTTGGCAGAGAGTCTAAGGGACCACATCTTCATCTTCTCCACCTCGGGGCATTGCAGGGCAGTCACATTTTATCACAAGTTCTCCACTTGTGCTGGTACAGATCCTGTCAAGAAATTAAAAAACACTATGAACTACAAATTCACATTATTTCTAGGTTCCAAAAAGAAACATACCCCCCTTCCTGGGAGCCATACCCACTGATACATTTCACTGGAGTCATGTGGGAATCATGAGAGCAATACTGGTTCTGAGACCATTATTCTCGAGACCAGCCTGCAGACTTACTGAAGTACACAGAATGCATTTCCATGCCCTATAGGCAAAAACGTGGCCCACAAGCTCGTGGGATATAAGTTATATTTGTGTAATCAGGCAGATCAGCAGACAGGGTGACACATGGTGACCATCCATACATCAAGCTTCTGATGGCTGAAAACGCCATACTTGAAATTACTGGCTGTCTCATGTGGTGGTGGATGTTTGCAGCAGATGCAGGTGTTGCTTCTGTAAGCAGGGTAATAACTGCTTACTAAAGCAGGCATGAAATGCAAGTGAATACAACACCATCAACATAGTTTCAGTGGAATGTCTTTCAGTAGCCCGCACAGGCTTTAACCAATAATGTGATTGTATATATATAATAATTCCTTTGTGAGACATCACATCAACTAGTTGCCCTTGTCATTTCCTTCTCTCAAAAAGCAGTTAACTGAGTTGACTTAATTTGAGTTTGAATTTACTTGACTTGGTTTGAGTTCGTTTAACTTGACTTGACTTGGCTGAGCTGACTTGAGTCGAATCACCTTGAATCGACTCGAATCGACTCAACTTGATTTAAATTGACTTGATTTCACTCGACTCGACTTAATTCAAGATAATTTAACCTGACTTGACAACACAGGTACTTTTCAAGCCCAGGTCAGTCAGCCAAAAGGTTAACATGGACATGTTCTCTGAACAAATGTTGTTTACTGGGATGAAGACAGAAGAACAGATGGCTGCCTTGCACCTGTGCCCCTCGGCATGAATACACATACACACACGCACACACAAATGCGTTTGTGACTCAGCATCCTTGCGTCAATACTGGCCTCAGCATCGCGCCTCTTAGCCTGAACGTCTGGTCGTGACTGACGCTGGAGGAAGAGAATAAAGGACAGAGGTGATGAGATTAGCAGGGATGTTGACACATGAAAAGATAGGCAATTACCCAGGCTGTGATTACGAAGGTTTTTAAAATAGATGCTGTTGCTGTATAGGCTACACACGAACAAGGGAGCAGGAATACACACACGATTGTGGACCAGCATAGTAAACTGATATCATTCTTCTGTTGTTCAGAAACAAAGCAATCAATCTTCATACTCAAATTTACTTTCTCAAATTAAAGCAAACTCACGTACAGTATATTTCTCTCACTGTGTTTGTGAAAACCTTGCATTTATAGTACAATATTTGTTTCCTAATTCTGGGCTTCTAACTGTTACTCCAACATCAATATAATCCCAAATTTCAATTTTTTTCTGTTGCTGTTGTTTCATTAACCATGAGATTTTCACCTGCATGTGTCTTAGGCTACATCATAGACTGTATATAAAGATGGACGACATGACAGCCCCCAAAAGTGAAGCCAAAACACCTCGATCGCCCCCTGGTGGCTGGCTGCAGTATAGGTCATAAACCCCACCCCCTCCATGTTAGCGGATGGGACATGGGCCAAACTGAAAAATCTGTAGTTTGAAGTACACGTCAAATAAAATGTTCCCAAAGATGGTTTCTGTCATTTTAGGTTCTTATCACGCTGATGTTTGTTCAAGTTTGATTTAAATAAGTTATTTGATGCTATAAAAAGGGGGCGTGACGTCATGATTGACAACTTGTGGTGGTTCAGACAGGTGTATGGGCGGGACCTCGATACCGATCACTTCTGCGCAGACTCTGGCTCCAAATTACGTCACCAGCACAAGATGGCAGCGCCCGTATCCGGGATATTTTGGTTTCATTTTTGTACAGAGGGAGGAAGTGGAGACGTGTCGTCCATCTACAGTCTACGGGCTACATCCACACTACGTTTATGTTTTAAAATGCATAACTTTTGTTGCATTTACATCTAGCGTCCACACTACTCCAGCGTATTCAAACCTTAAAACGGAGACCTTTTAAAACGCTGCTGACCCCGTTTTAGCCATGCATTTTAGACTGGAGCTGGCAATAAACTCTCACGCTAGTTCAACAGTTTGGGAAATACACTTAATTGCTTTCTTGGCGAGATTTAGATGAGAAGATTGATTCCAATCACATGTCTGCGCATTAAGTATGGAGCTGGAGCTAGATTAGCCTAGCTTAGCATAAAGACTGAAAGCAGTGGCTTTCAACTAGCGTGGCTCTGTCCAAAGCGAAAAAATACACTTATCAACAACTTTAAAGCTCATCAATTAATTACATTACATCTCATTTGTTGAATCCATACATAAACAGAAATGTAAAAGTGACAATTTGTTTTAGGAGTTATGTGTGGTAACTCAATTTCATCTCATAGTAAAGTGTTAGAAAATCAGTGGCAGACTGGAATGGACCAGGACCAGGATAAATCTAGAGGGGA